>LOJH01006134.1:1576-32580 GCA_001685095.1 Ellobius talpinus | reverse complement strand
TGTGTACACGTCCCCACTCGGCTGATGGCATCCTCTGTGTACACGTCCCCACTCACCTGATGGTATCCTCTGTGTACACGTCCCCATTTGGCTGATGGTATCCTCTGTGTACACGTCCCCACTCGGCTGATGGTATCCTCTGTGTACATGTCCCCACTCGGCTGATGGTATCCTCTGTATACACGTCCCCACTTGGCTGATGGCATCCTCTGTGTACACGTCCCCCACTCGGCTGATGGTATCCTCTGTGTATGCGTCCCCACTTGGCTGATGCTATCCTCTGTGTACGCGTCCCCACTTGGCTGATGGTATCCTCTGTGTACACGTCCCCAGTAAGCTGATAGTATTCTCTCTCTGTGTACATGTCCCCACTTGGCTGACCTTGGCTGCTGCTCTCTTTGGGTTCTGGTGTTGGCTGGACAGGATGGTTTTAGCTAGGAAAGCTTGATTTTCTCCCATGTGTTCTTGCTTTCTCCAGCATAGATGGCTTAGGGCCACTTGTCCTGTGCTTAGATCAGGGCTTTCCTCACTTCCTTTCTATTTCTTTTGGGGAGAGCTATTCCCAAGCCCAACATAGGCTCAAGATCAGGGAAACAGGCCTCTTTTCTTGGCATGTGGGATGGCAGGCCATTTACTAAAAGCTATGGCTAAAACAGGTAGGAGATTGGATCCCTCACACCCGTGCGTTTATGGAACATACTTTGAAATCACTGGCAGTATTCTAAGTTTTTTGAAAAAGGAAGTTGAGGTTGAAGACCTGAAGTGAAGGATCAGTCCTGCCACTTCCTGCTTTCTGGAGGAGGAAGTGTTGACCTCTGGGAACCCAGGGGCTAGTCTGCAGATAGGGTCTCTTAATGCCGCTGCAATTCATGAGTTCGCTTCAGAGGTCAAATGTCAGGACTTACAAGCCTTGTCTTTGGGGCATTTGGAAGGTGAAATAGCCTGTTGAAAACCCCCTAAGATCTCAGTGAGCTCTCATCCTGGCTGTGCCAATCATGTACCCTTCTAGGCCACTTTGTTCATATGTGAAGGGGTGAGGTGATTGTGTGTGGGACACATGCTTGTCCGAAGCTGCTGCCATTGGGGCCCTGTGGCTGTCACCATTACCTAGTATTCTCCATCTGCAAACCCCAGGGGTTTGGCTCTCCCAAGCCCCGGTTGCTCTGCTGTTTGAGTAGGGGCAGTGGTTATGGGTATATGACAACTGCATGGTGCAGGGGCAATGGTGGAGGGTGTATGACAATTGCACTGTGCCTGGGCCTTTACTGACCCTCTGAGGTGGTTCTCCAAGGTGCCATGCATATTTTTCTTCCCCTAGCTTTGTGGGATGTATGGCACTAATGTTCCAGAATGTTTTAGAATGTCACCCTGACAGTGGGAACAGCTGATTTAGGATCCTTTCCTTCTGACCCCTTGGGCCCAAATCCCCTGCTCTTATCCTCACTTGTGTATGCCATATTTTAAAGCTGTGTTTGGTATCATTTTCATGTTAAAAATAATTCTAAAATTGTTCTAGCCCAATACTGTAATGTACTTACTGCTATTTTACAGTCCCTGAAATAGTAAATTAGAAAGATGATACTTGGCTCTTAGCAAATTGAATAAAATTAATTGAATAGTGAATTCTTCATATTTTCATGAGCAAAGAAGGGCAGAATGCCGTCTGCTCTGTGGTTTTGTAATCCCGTGTGTTTTGCATCTGACTATCTGATTAAAGCAAAATGTTTTGTCCTATTTTCTTTTACTATTGCTATGATAAAATCCTTGGACAAATGGAATCTAAAGGGGACAGGGGTCCATCCTGGCTCAAAGTTCAAGTGTATCGTCTGTCACCTAGGGGGATTCAAGGCTAGAGGAGCTTGAAGTCGCCCGTGGATATACAGTTAGGGACACAGAGAGACAGATGCCTGCTGCTCAGCTCCTGTTCTCCACTTACACAGTCCAGGATCCTAGCCAGGGAATGGTGCCACCCACAGTGGTCAGGCTTCCCACCTCAGTGAATGAAATCAAGATGACCTCCCCATAGTCATGTCCTGAGTCCATCTCCAGGTGACTCAAGAGTCTATCTAGTTAGCTATTAAACCAACCATATCACATGTGTAAAACCTTGTGCTAGCGGTTTCAGGGGCAAAATGCTTTATGAGATGAAGAGATAGATTGTCCAAACAGTAATGTCCTTGCTGTTCAAGCATGAAGATGTGTATTTGATCCTTAGAATCCATGTACATACTCCAAGTGTGGTGATACATGCTTACAGTCCCAGTCAGGGGTAGACAGAGACAGGCAGATCCCCAGAGCTTGCTAGCCAACTAGCCTAGCCTTCTTGGGAAGTTCAAAGCTAGTGAAAACCCTGGCTCATAAAACAGAGTTAGTGGGGCCTGAGGAATACCACCTGAGGTTATTGTCTTACAGGTGCACACATTTGTACCTGATACACTCACGTATACACAGGCACATGCATACACACACCCACACATACACACACGTATATGCATACATGTGTGCATATACATGCACATACTCTTACATGCACACAAATACATATATGCATACAATCCATGTATACACACATGCATACAGACATGTACACCATGCACATACATGAACACACCTTCATGCACACACATATACATATGTACACACATGGTAGCACATGGTATAATTTAAGTGTGTTTTTAAGACTTTACTGCAGGCTGAGCTGAGCAGGCCTAGGTGGCTGGAGACTCAGCTCTCACGTTCTTTGGTAAGTGGAGTGTGCATCTGTACTTGAGAGAACTGAAGACAGTCTAAGGCCGGTGTCTGGGGAAGACTTTCTGCTGCAAGAGTCTACAAGCTTGTACTTCATTCATTTGAACCAGTCTTTTGTGGAATTATTGGGAGAATGACATCAGAATAAACTGTGTTGGTAAAAGTGAATATTGAGCAAGTATTAGCATCTTCAGGATGAACTTAAAAGTTTTTATTAACACGTACTAATTGTACATATTAATGGGATTTGGTATGATATTTCCATACATGAATATGCGTTGCATTGATCAAACCCACAGTGAAGTAAAAAAATGGATTTAGGTTTTTTACTAAAGTGCCTTAAGCAGCAGTATCATCAACCAGCGCAAATGCATGGACAGGCTTATTCCTGAGCCAGTGGGATAGAGCACAGTATCTCTTTCTCACGGAGGAGGCTGACCTGAGGGCTGGCAGTTGGGACACTAAGTCCTGTCTGGTTCTGTCACCAAAAAGCAGATCATCTGTATCAGATCTTCTGACCATGGCTCAAGTCAAAGAAAAACAGTCTAATATTTTGAGTACCTAAAAACATGAGGCTGAGATAGGTAACCTGGTCTCGGTTGTGCGACACTGGCCATGTGTGGCCAGGGTAACACCACATCTCTCGATGGCCTCATTACTTGGGGTTTCATCTTTGAACCACATCTGTGCCTTCTGCCATCTTACCCAGTCTTCTTTTAGTTCAAATAAATAAGCCAATAGCCATTACTGTCCATTTTTTTAAATAAGTGAGAAATTGCTGTTTGGTTGGCATATTTTCTTTTTGAGTCTTGTTTTCTGAGCAATCCCTCTTACCCCACGATTCCTTCCTTATTTTAATACTCTGAAATGGAAGCAGTGGGAAGAACACACTGAGGAGTGAGGGAAGAATATTCGAGAACAAGCCATCGTCTCTTACCCAAACAGCTCCCGTCACAGATTAATTGTGCAGTGACACAGGACGAAGTCTTTCCGCCCCACAGCCAGCGCCCCTTCTGAGTGCCCTACTTTGTGAAATCTGTTTCTTCTCTGCATTGACGATCTGGGTGTCTTAGATGAGGGTTTGCTTGAGGATTTTATAGCAAAACTCAAGAGGCATGCAGGCTACCCGCCTCTTCGAATCGTGTAGACATAAGAGTGAGAGAGGAGGGCAGCCCCTTCCCTGGTGATGGCACAGCGCACAGTGCACAGCTCGAAGAAGCCCTCCATAAAGCAGGGGTGCTCTCTGTGGTCAGCTCCATAGCTCGGAGGTTGGCCAGTGAGGCATTCATGTGTGTTCAGTTCTGTTCATAGAAAATACAGTATAAGCCCCTCAGCCAGTCTCCTTATTTATTATTTCATTTTTTAAAGTGAGATGCTTTCTCTGCCAGCAAATCTTTGAAAGTATCTTTCACTTAGAGTAGATGCCGGAAGGGAAGTCTCTAACAATTGAAGGAGGGAACAAACTTTGAATAGATTTATCTTTTTATTTCCAGTCTTAAAGAAACAGAAGATGGTGGTGTTGGTGGTTTGGCACCTGTCCCTTCTGTTTCCTCCTTAAGGACACACCCTCAGCTCAGGATACCTTTTTGTCCTCAATGCTCAACAAAGACCTGGCCCCAAATGGGCGTATTTGCTTCTCTGTTCCAGGATGGCTTTGTGAGGAGTTGGAGTGTGGTTCAAAGTGGGGGAAGTGGTGGGGTTTGTGTCTGCCCCCATTCTCATACCTGAGATGTAGGTCCTGATCTTTTCCTTCTATTTCTCATCTTCCTGCTGCCTTCTCCCTCTAGCTCCATCTTGTGTAATGCATACATTTTAGAAAGTGATGAGCACACAGGTATCCATAACCCCACGCCTTGCTAGTCCCCTTGGAAGCATCACTGGATAGACTGCTGTCCTGTCTCCTGCAGTTTGTGTGGTGTGGCTGGGACCGTGAGCACTGGTCCAAATGGAATGACGTCATCAGCAAACACCTCACAGTACTGAGTCTGCTCAGGTGTTGACTACTCCTCCGGAGACTCAGCAGAGCAAAAAGCAAGGGGCAATGTTGAGATTTGAGCTTGATCAACTCAGCTCTGATGGGGCTCCATCTATAATACATGTCAAGCATCCCCAACCAAGAGAACCTGAATCTGCAAAGCTCCAAAAGCTGAAGCTTCCTCTTAGCCCCCAGCATGATGCCACAAGTGGACAGTTCCATTTGACCTCTCGCAGTAGGCAGTTGCTGGATGCTCGTACACTAACTACCGTGTAAAGTTACCCTTGTGACCCTGTGTGTAACAGGGTTATGAAACAGGTGGCTTTTGTCTTTAGACTCAGGCCCTGTCCCCTAGGTAGCTCAATATCTACATCTGCAAATATTCCAAAATCTGAAAATACTTGAACTAAAGCATTCCTGCCTGGGGATTTTAGGTAAGGCTCACTGAGACTCACATATAGTATTTATGCTCATTAACCAGAGTCAGCTTGGCACTGTGTATTCTATAAGCTTCCATTGCCTTTTGTGGGTCCTGGATCTTTTTGTATGTTTCCCCTTTAATTAGTTAGCCAAGGGTCTTGCAAAAGCATATGGATAGCATAGATAGAAAGGGCATTGCCACCCGACTAGCAGGCACAGCACCTGGGGGCACACCAGCTTCCCGGACACTTGCTCAGATGGGTCTCTCTGTTCTGCCCGATGGCCTTCAGGATCTTGCTGATTCAGGAGATCATGGAGTCTCATATCCAACTTAGGTGCTCTGGTCAGGAGCAAAATGGAGTAGATGCTGCAGGAGGGATCTTGCTTTTTTTTTTTTTCCAGACAGGGTTTCTCTATAGCTTTGGTGCCTGTCCTGGAACTAGCTCTTGTAGACCAGGCTGGCCTCAAACTCACAGAGATCCGCCTGCTTCTGCCTCCTGAGTGCTGTAATTAAAGACGTGCACCATCGCCACCCGACAACACTTTTAAAAACTAGGTGCTCTCCGGACACTGTTAAGGTCTCATCCAAAAGTGTCCATGTTTGTCCAGTTCAGAAGGAGACGAGTTATGCTGTGTGCTAAATGGTGACATAAAGAGGTTTGGAGGAAGGGTCTTAATACATCCACTAGAGAAGGGTGACAGTTACCTGGGTGTCGGGTGCACGCTCTTGTCTGTCTGCGCTGCGTGAGCATGTTTTCATTTAACTTACATAAACCATACCTCATTGATTTCTCTCCTTGATCCGCTTTCCCATTTCTCCAGAGTTGTATTCTTTTACAATATGCTTAAGCTCAAAAGTCTTTTTCTGGTTGTTCATCAAACTTCTCTGCAGCAATATATATACGTGTGTGTGTGTATGCATAAAGCTTTAAGTGGTAAATTTTATTCAACTGAGTCCTCACTAAATTTATTAGTATACAATTGAATCATTGTTAAAGTTTATTAGGAAAGTGTCTCAGAAATCAATTTCCTGAGCTTTCCAGGAATCAGCTGCTTATCTGTGGATGGTTTTATTTACTGCTGGAGCTAAACTGGGGTTAGCACAGATTCAATTTCCAGTTTCATGTTTATAAACATGTCTGAGAAATTTTGCTCATGCACACAGGCAGAGCAACAAGGACTCCTTTCAGGAGTTCTTTGAATTCTTTTCAGGTTGCACACCTGAATTCACATTTTGATCGAGTACCAGTGATCATGTTTTTATCTTTTATTTTGTGTGCATGCATGCAGTGTGTTCATGTGTATTTGCACATGAGTGTTTGTGTGTGTATGCCAGTGTGTGTGTATGTGTGTGTGTATATGTGTTTGGGTATGTATGTGTTTGTATGTGTATGTTGTGTATATGTGTTTGCATTTGTGTGTTTGTGTATGTTTGCGTGTATGTATGTGTTTGTGTGTATGTTGTATATATGTGTGTTTTTATATATGTGTTTGTGTGTATTTGTGTTTACATGTGTGCACACGTGTGTGTTTGTTGTATATATCTGTGTTTGTATATATGTGTTTGTGTGTATTTGTGTTTATGCGTGTGTACACATGTGTGTTTGTGTATGTGTGTGTTTGTACATGTATGTGTACATGTGTGTGGGGTGGAGCTGGAAGTGGACTCTGGGTAGCTTCCTCCATTGTTCTCCATCCTATTTTTGTGATGGAGTCTCACTGAACCTGGAACTCACTGTTACAGTCAGACTGGCTGTGCTGTGAGCTCCCTACAACCCACCTCTCTCCTCCTCTGGTGTTTGGCGATAGGTGCCCGTGACTATTCTCAACTTTTATGTGAGTGTGGGGATCAACATCAGGCTATCCATGCCGGTGCAACAAGCTCTTTCCCCACTGACCCGTCTTCCCACCCACAAGAATTACCTGGAATGGCCCATAAGCTGACCCTTGCTTGGGTTCATTATCAAAATTGCTTGAAGCGAGACGCCTTGGAAACCAGCTGTGTTTTTAAAAGGGATTTCTTGTCCAGGCATGTGTGTTCTTCTCATTTGTAGCAGCCTAAACCAGGATCTTTGCCAAGATCCACCAACGGCTGTTAATTACACCTGCTATGTTTTAACTTAAGCATACCTAGAAACAGCCGTGAAAACAAAATAGTGTTAATTTCTTTAGTCAATGTGTATTTTATATCTGCAGATGTAACATCTATGTATTATTCTGAGCTATTTATATCCGATACATAAAGAGAAGATTTAGACTAATCAGTGATCTGTCATGTGACCTGATGAGAACAGCAGTTTGTATCAAAGCTGTCAATCAAAGAAACCTTGCTGTCTACTGGAAAAGGTCTATCTTAGTTTTTAATTTCAATTTGTGTCTTTAAGGAACCAATTCTAGATGCTAAGAAGAAATGACAGATTGCTTACAGCAGGTTAGTTGGTTTTAAAATAGTGTGGTTTTGCAGGATTATATTTTGTAATGATTTACAAAAATCATTACAAATCTACTGTTTCTCATTCGTCCTTACGAATGCAATACTGTGAGCACCAGGACATAGGCACGGCCAGGATGTGAGTGAGGAGTTGCTGCTGCTTGCGAAATGTCTGAGAGTATGTGAGCTCTAGGGTCTAGGGGGTAATTCAGTAATAATCATGTTCATGGGCCATTGAGACAGCTCAGCAGGTAAAGGTGCTTGCCCCCAGGGATGGCATTCTGATTTCAGGAACCCTGTGGAGGAAGGACAGAACCAACCCCTGGACATTGACCCCCTTCCACCAAGCACTATGGCATGTGTACACCCTTCCAAGTAAGGAAATGTGTTAACATTTATGAAAAAAGAATCATGCTTGTAATTGCAGAAATAACTACATTGACTTTTACAGACTTAAGAATCCGGTTATTTTTGTCATTCCTATACATTTATACTGTGTGTGTGTGTGTGTGTGTGTGTGTGTGTGTGTGTGTGTGTCCACATGTGGGCATGCACATGCAGGCCAGTAATTGACACTGGGTATTGTCTTCAATCACTCTCACTTTCTATTTTATTATCTATTTGTTTGTTTGTTTATTTGTCTACTTGTTTATTTGAGACAGGGTCTCAATATGCAGACATGCTGGCCTAGAAGTCACAGAGATCTGTCTTTGCCTCCCTGGTATAGAATTAAGGCCACCACAGGATTGGGCCATCACATCTGGCCTTCCACTTTATTTGGGAGGGAACAAAGGTTTTCACTGACCCCTGTGTCTATAGTTGGCTTGACTGCCCGGATGTCTGAGAATCATGTCTGATTCTCTAGCACTAGGGTTATAGCCACAGGCTGCCATCACGCCTGTCATTTTATCTGGGCACTAGGGACCCACACTCAGACCCTCATGCATGTGGAAAACACACTTTGCTGGAGATGTCCTCAGCCCCAAATTCCTATACATTCAACAGAGAGCTGTGCTCCACTAAAAATTGCCATAGCAGCTGGAATATTTTGGTTAATAACAAGTACAAAATATTAAACATTTTACAAGGGTAGACTGGCCATTAGAAAAATTCCAGAAGTAAATATTTGAAAGCTAGATTCTAGCCCTCTTTGAGGTTAATATGTACTGAGTCGACATTATTTTTAGTGTGTTATTTTGAGTAATTTAAACATTTTAGAAGCATTGCAGTTAAGAGTCAGTGGCAGACATCTGCATCCTTTTAGTGTGAAGGGTCTTTCCTTTCCAGCTGATGGCATATTTGAAGATGGAGATACATGCTCATGAAAAAGAATCCTTGCATCTATATACATTTCCAAATACTTTGTGTGCATTAAATATTTACTAGTATTTTTTCCACTAATGTTAACAGTTCTTCTGTGAAATGTACCCTTTGACCTTGGTCATGGCAAAGACGATGTGTGGTTATTTTATTTACCAGTTTTATAGCCTCCAGTAGGGGCTAAAATATCTGCAGTACGATGTCCTACCCTTCAGTGGCCTCCCCTCTCCCCCCCCCTCAGCCCGCCACACACACACACACGTCCAGTACATGGATTGACTTGATCTGTAGCAGGCTCCTTCATAGCAGCACTTCCTGGGGGGAAAATACCTAGTTGTCATGCTAGGAGGTTAACTTCCTGTTGGAAGATAGTGAGCCTGTGGGATGGGAGAAGCACTCTAAGGCCTTTGTATCCCAAGTGTCCCTGCATTTGGGGCAGTGTGGCTCCTTTAGTACTCATACGCTCATACCAGAAGTGACAGAGCAGGCCCCGTGACTGTGAAGTTTGCAGCCTTGACCATTCTCCATGGCAACCTTAGTGTTTGAAAGTAGAAGTCAAGGTGAACTCTGGTTTGAGTAACTCAGTTCTCAGTCTGGGCCCTTGACAGCTGTGCCTCACCTACCCCTTCTGAAATCAAAACAGGCCGTTAGGATTTAGGAATTTTTTTCCATGTCAGACTTGAGCTTGTGACTCATGAAACCAGTGCTTCCATGGAGGTTTGGCTGCAGGTCCTTTGTGGACACTGAGCCTGTGGTCAAGTAACTGGCATGAAGTGGCACATCATTTACATATTATCTCCCCCTGCATGCTTTGAATTATCTCTACATTATTTATAACCACTAACATAAAACATATGGCATAGAAATGGCTATCACACTTATTGTGCAGGGAATGGTGACAAGAAAAATTGTCCACTTGCCTGGTTTATTTTTTTCCCTCAATGTTTTCAAGTTGAGGTTGGTGAGGCCCATGGGCACAAAATTCCACCGGGTGTGGGGAGCCAGATGTAATTAGGTGAACACTAAACACTGAGGTCCATGGGCACAGAGCCCCCCGGGATATGGGGAGCCAGCTGTAATTAGGGGAACACTAAACACTGGTGTAAAGTCCTGGTTGGACAGGAAAGAATCTTACAGCACAATTACTTTCCCATTATGTAAATAAATCTAGGCGGTTGACAGTTTCTAATTGAATCCTCACTTTGTTCCAGGAAGCGGAACTTGCAAAGAGGAAACACAAGCATTGGGGTGGTGGTAAAGACATTGTGTCATTGTGCCATGAATTATTGGGGACTTAGCACTTCATGTTTGGTCTTCCTGATGTTTCTCTCTGAAACTGACCCTGTGGATCCTGAACAGAGGCTACAGGGCTTGCTGGGTTTCTCATGGGGACTGCGGAGGGGCCAGGCTTTGGGGATCATTTGGTGAAGATGGGCACTGCTCCTTTAAACAGATAGGAAGTTGTATTTCTCCCTTGTTCAGGAAATACAAGCATAGCTTCGAGTCGGTATTTTAGTAGAGTTTGTGTAGAAGAATATTCAAATGTGCTTTGAGTGGCCTGAAGAAGATATGAAGGGGGCAGCTCACCGGGGTCCATCCTTTTGATTGGTGGCTGTTTCCAAGGTGACGGATACTATAACAGAGTACCTCATAGTGACACCCGTGGAGGGTACAGAGATGATCCATCAGGATTGTTAAGGAGCATAGGAGGGCTTGACTCAAGCATGATAATTTATTGTAAGGAAATAAGGTACATAATGCCCAGGAGAGCCGTGGAGGCATCTCAATGGGAGAGGTTAAAGAGTGGATGTCTGTCCAGCAGTGAAATGGGGACGTAAAGCTGAGTGTGCTCACCTAGTAGGCTTCCATGCAACCCCTGTTGAGGACCAAGATCATGTAAAGGTGTCAGGTGACCATGATAGCTGTGACATGGGGCAGAACATAGTGACCAATGTCATACATTTAGGATAATCCCACCTGGATTAGATAAAACGTTATTGACAGGTTTCTGGAAATGCATAGACTATGAACTGCTGTGGAATATTAGTTTAAGATGTGCTACATTTGTTTATGCTATGGGATAATTGTTGAATGCTGCACAGGTGTGTTGCATTTTTTTTAATGTTGCATTTGTTTAACTCTGTGAAGCTGTGTCATTTTGCCTGCCTAAAACAACTGATGGGTCTAATAAAGAGCTGAGCGGCCAATAGCTAGGAAGGAAAGGGATAGGCGGGGCTGCCGGGCAAAGAGAATAAATAGGAGGAGAAATTGAGGCTGGAGAAAACAGAGAGAAAAGGAGGAGAGGAGGATGCCAGGGGCCAGGCACACAGCCAGCCACAGAGTAAGAAGAAAAGATAAATATATAAAAAGAAGTGAAAAGCCCAGGGGCAAAACGTAAAGAGAAACTGGATAATTAAAGTTAGAAAAGCTGGATACAAAAAAGCCAAGCTAAGGCCGAGCATTCGTAAGTAAGAATAAGTCTTTGTGTATTTATTTGGGAGCTGGGTGATGGGTCCCATGGTAGAGAGAGAAAAAGCTACCATAAACCAGAACATATATACTTTAACTTTGTGTGTATGTGCACACGCTATGTGCATATGTGTACATGTGTGTTTGCTAGTGTGTATCTGTGTTTGGGAGTACAGAGGCCAGAGGAAGATGTCTGCTTTTGTCACTTGCCACATTATTCCCTTGACACAGGTCGTTTCCTGGACCTGGAACTCTGCATCGTGGGTCTAGGCTGGTAGGCGGTAAGCCCTTGGGACTCTCCTGTGCAATTCCCACCCTCAGTGTCCGGGGACAGATGTGTGTGGCACACCTGGTCTCTTACGTGGGTACTGGAGATCCGAATTCAGGTCTCCATGCTTGTGCAGCATGTTCTTACCCACACAGCCATCTCTAGCCCATAAACCAAAATATAATGGTGGCTGTTTCCAGAGTACACCTAGGGGCTTTGCCGCCACCATCTCCTTTGCTGTTGTTTACTGGGTTTCCTCTGATGCGGCTATCCATCTTACAGTGAAGGAATGTCACTTATAATGTCTCCTGGGGAGGCTCGAGCGTGCGAGCGCTCGGCACAAGAGTTGTAATGATCCTGTGCTTTTGAACAGATTAAAACGTGGTGTTTCCTCCTCGTTTCTAGCAGCTGAATGGTGAGAAAAGATTTCCTGATGTCAGAATTTACCTCTGTCATTTTTTAGTGCTGAAATATAGAAAGTTCCAGGCATACATACAAATGTAGGCGTGAAACCCAGGGCTGTGCACTGGATGGGGAACGAGAGCACCCTTAGCCTTGTATTCTCATCCTCGTTAGACCTGTGTTTCCTCTGGAATTTTTTCTTTGCAGGAGTGTTAATGGATTGGTTAATTTGTGAACAACACTCCTAATTGTATTAAATCTCTACAACGTTATTAAGCATTTGTGCCAAATTAGATCTGGGTGCTGGGGAAAGCGCTGTGCCCGTGGTTTGAGGGAGGGAAGTAGAGAGGGATGCAGGGGGATCCTAAGGATAACAAGTACCCCGGCACTAATTAAGACCCTCAAGCCCTCGCTAATAAAACAACATGGGTTGAAAACCTCATGGCTGAAGGTTCAGAAGCATCTGGAAGCGCAGGAGGCTGCTTCCTAATGCTAGCTACTAAGGAGGAGGAACAGGCCAAACAGCCTGACTTTTTACTGATTGTTTGGGTTTTACTTTTATTGGTGGGAAAAGAAATAAGCAAAAAATTAGCATCTCAAGAGCACTGGGCCTCCTTCTAGTTGCTTGTGATTGTATTTCCAACACCAGGCTGGAGGTATTCAGTGCTTTGAGACAGAGGGGGAAACAATGACAGAAAGTATAATTGGACCTTGTCTATTTTGAAAACTAAGGATAATAGCCTAGAATATACCAACGTCTCAAAAACCATGCTTGACAGCCACTTTCTTCTGTGAGTAAGAGGAACGAATTCAGCCTTTGAGGGTATTTACTGTGCCTTTGAGCTGAGGTGGGATGGGACATTCACGGCCGCCTCTGCATGCCCTTCCTGCGTCTCCACAGCTTGTGTGCATATCCTCACATCTTCGCTGCACCTGTTCCTCAGCCCCCAGATCATTGCGTTTAGTATTCAATATTCAAGATCATGGCAGCAGCCGTGGGAAGCTATGCATAGAATTATTATGCTTGCAGGATTTAAAGTTATTTATTCATTGCATCGTGTATTTAAACATTTGTAAAGTGAGAGATACTGAAGTCCCGTTCAGGATAGAAACCAGATCAAGCCCCAACTGTGGGTCCTTCTTTCTTGAGAGCTCTCACAGAATCTTGCCTGGAGTATTTTTCTCTTTATCACTAGTTTGGAGGCCATTGATGTAAGTAGGTCTCAAGGGACCTGGTTGTGCCCCCAGACTGTGAGTTATAAAAAAAGGGTTGTCTTGACTCTCAAGCCTGCCTCACTACTTTCTCACCACACAGCCACTTGGTTCCCTTCCTTCCCTTCTCACTTGCCTGGCTTGTGAGGCAGCCAGTGTTCTCTCTGGAGAAGCGGAACAGATGAGCCCACCTGAGGGTGTTTTTTCAGCCTCTACAATTATAAGCTAAATAAACCCCTTTTAAAAGTACTCAAGTGCTGGTGTTTTGTTACAGAAACGGGAAACTAACACAGAGAAACTGACTAACTGCCCAGGAAGAAAAAAAAGGGGGGGAGCTGCTGCCTTGCTCTCTTTGTTTTCTGGGAATACCAGCCCACCACAAACCCACCCACAGGGCCAGGGGATGGCTGGAGAGACCCACAGGTACCCACCACAGACCCACCCACAGGGCCAGGCGATGCCTAGAGATACCCCACAGGTGTATCCTAAATGTGTTCTTCCCTCCTGTCATACAGGGCCTGAAAATTATTCTGTCACGAATACTGCTGTCCATTTTTGTTATAGGCAACTTGTTCTGCCCCTGAGCTGAGGCCACTGTTTACCAGCAGTTCTGTGACACAGAGTTCCTGGTTCTGCTCCTACAGAACACAAGAAGGGTCTCACGGATCAGCTTCCTGTTGGCGGACTTGTTACTAGATTGCTGTGACTCTGGAACGCATGGTCCTTGAGTTGGAGAGTTTAAAATATTAGTGTTAGAAAAAGACAGAGTGATATTGATGGAGAAGGGTATGCAGTAAAAAGCAAGGCTGATCACTAAGTCCAGAGGCGGCGAAGCGTGTGTATGCCAATTTTCTGTTCCTGAAACAGACCCCAGCTAACCTACTTAGAAAGAGGAAAGGGGCTGGGTAGAGTAGCACACACCCTTAATCCCAGAATTTAGAAGGCAGAGGCAATAGGACCCCTGAGTCGGAGGCCAGCCTGTTCTACATAGTAAGTACCAGGGCTACATGTTTTGGCTGACGGTTTTTAGAGAGTTCAGTGCATGGCTGGCTGTTGGGGGAATATTATTTTAAGGTGTGTTACTTTTGTTTATGTTGCATTTGTTTAACTGTGTGAAGCTGTGTTACTGTGCCTGTCTACAACACCTGATGGTCCTAATGAAGAGCCGAATGGCCAATAGCGAGGCAGGAGAAATGATAGGCAGGACTGGCAAGCAGAGAGGGTAACTATGAGGAGACGATCTGGGAATGAGAGGAAGAAGGGGGAAGAATTCAGGGGCCAGCTACACAGCAAGACACGGAATAAGAAGGAAAGAAAAGGTATATAGGAATCAAGAGAGAGAAAAACCCCAAGGCCAAAGATAGATGGGATAATTCAAGTTAAGAAAAAGCTGGCAAGAAACAAGCCAAGCTAAGACCCGGCATTCATAACTAGGAATAAGTCTCTGTGTGTGATTTATTTGGGAGCTGGGTGGTGGGTCCCCCCCAAGCTATAAAGCCAAAAGAGTAAAATGTCGCACAACAGCTGGCTTTGAATGTTTTTAGTCTTTGATGGGGCAGCCTATTATAACGGAAGAAGTTCTGGAGGAGATGTTTGCCACATGGCTTTGATACAGAGTTCTGTATCAGAGGAAGGTTCTGGCTTTCCACTTGGAAGGCATGTTATCAGAGGCATTCTGTCTCCCGCTAGGCCCTTCCCTAAAGGAGTCTACCACTTCCAAATAGTGCTGTGTGCTGGGACCACACCTTTTAACCAGAGGGCCTTTGGGGGACACTTATCCAAACCATAGGGGTGTGGTAGACACCTTTAATCCCAGCACTGGGGAGGCAGATGCAAGCGGATCTCTATTAGTTCAAAGCCAGCATAGTGAGTTCCAGGATTGCCATTGCTACATAGTAATAGTCTGTTCTCAACAAAACAAAAACAAGAGAAACCCAAAATCACTGAGAAACACACAAATAAACGCCAAAACCAAACCAGCCACAGCACTGGGAGCTGAAGTGGGTGGATAGCTGCACCCTGTGCTTCAGGGACCTCCTGCAGAGGGGCAGGGAGCACCCCCGCATGCTCTCTCTGCTTGTGAGAGGAGCTAAGGTACAGTTTTCACTATAACTTGGATTTGAAATGTTTCCAGGCCTGCACAGCAGGTTCCTTGTGTCCCCTTTAGCTTTTCCAGATCCCTGTAACTGTTTAAACACATTGCTCATTGCTCTCCAGTTAGTTAAATATATTGGATGCTTCCCTGAGTAAAAGTCTATGGTGAGGAAAGTGTGCAAATGTATAGTTTAGTTAATAATTGCTAGTGTGGCGCATTCTCTTCCTCAGCCTCTCCCCCCTTAATTGGTTGAGTATTAATAAACTCATGGCTGGTTTCAACGGCACGGCTAGTTTTTAATAGTCTTGCAGGAATCTCAGGAAGAAAGCTAAAGAATTAGCATAATAAATAATTACTGCTTGCAGCATTTTTTTGTTGAGATAATAAAATGTTAAAAAGCAAGCCACTTGAGCAGAAAGTAATTGCCCTGACAAGCCACACAGGCTGTGTTCACAATACTGGAGCCCTCCCCTCCTGTGTCGGCAAGAGCTGCACCCTACATACGCGCACCCCCCTCCCCATAATGGAAATATACTTTTCCTATCAATAGGGTAGAACAAAACTCCAGGCTTCTAATTAATCTTAGCTGACGTTTGATTTCATACCCAAGCTCGAGGCAAGGGGCTGTAGAACACCCCCTTCCCTGAGCTCATGGCCACGGGCAAACCTCTCCATTAATGTCACTTTGCATCTGTGTGTCTCCTGGTGGCTGCCACATGCCAGTCATTAATGTGTGAGTGATTACTCATGCCCACTCTCTACCCACTGCTTCCCTGCTTGAAAAGACCGCACGGCAGGGATTTTACTTTGCAAGCCTTTAACCTTGAACCTTTGGATTAATGGCATAAAGAGCTTACTCACGGAGACTGCTTTGCAGATTTTTTAACTTGCCTTTCTCTACCCACTCCTTACCTATTGTGGATCTCAGAGTCTTACTGAGGAAAGCCACATACTCACAGTTTACCAGTGTGGCCTCTAGGAAGCAGGAAACCTACAGAGTCTGGTTAAGGATTAACGGGAAATAAGTGTTGGATCTGGGATTTGAATCCAGAGCTACTGCTGCTGCTTCTCCTTCCCTTCCACCTCCTCCTTCTGTTGTTCTTCTTTGTATTTATTTGTTCTTATATCCAAACTGCAGTTTCCCCTCCTTCCCTCCTAGTTCTCTCCCCAACCACCTCCATCTCCCATCCATTCCTCCTGTTTCTGTTCAGAAAAGGTCCCACCTCCCAGGCGTACCAACTAGCCACAGTCTATCAAGTTACACCTCCTCCTCTCCTGTTAAGGTTGGACGAGGCAACCCAATAGGAGGAGAGGGTCCCAAAAGCAGATAACAGTCAGAGACAGCCCCTCTTCCTGCTGTAGAGGAGTCCCACAAGAAGACCAAGTTACCCCCTTGTGACAGATGTGCAGAGTGCCTAGGTCAGACCCGTGCAGGCTTCCTGCTTATTGGTTCAGTCTCTGTGAGCCGCTATGAGCCAAGGATAGTTGATTCTCTGGATTTTCTTGTGATGTTCTTGACCCCTCTGGCTCCTATTTTTTTTTTGCCAGTTATAGTTGGTTCTATTCTAGATCTCTGAGCTATCCCGCCTTGAACCCAGAACCTATTAACAAATTTTTCTAGAGTTGGAGAAGTCTCTGAAGATAGAAGTTAGAGTTAAATAACTATCTGTCGCCTTCACTTCTTCACCAGCCCAGGGTCTAGAAATGGTAGGGACATTGTAAGTATTTTTATTGGCTAGGAGGAGGGGCTTAAATTTACAGAGTAAATATTGATGTCAGCTCCACTTAGATTATTTGAAGCGATAAGAGAAATATAGGAACTTTCATGCCAGCCGAGTGACAACGGAAAAACACATGCATGTAGATGTCAGGTTACAGGGCTGGAGAAATGGCTTCGTAGGTAAGAGCATTTGCTATGTATGCATGAGGACACGAGTTCGAATCCTCAGATCCCATGTAAAAGGCTCCATATGGTATGCATATGCCTGTAACCCGTAGGCTTGCTGACCACTAGCTTGGTTCTAGCAAGTCAATGAGAATCCCCTGTCTGAAAGGAATTAGGCAGAAAACAGACTGGGATACCTGAAGATGTTCTCTGGCTTCTGGGCACACAGAGCCTTGAGTATGCATGAGCACATATACAATGTGTGCACCCGTGTATGCACACATGTGTACACACACAAGATCCCTGGAGACTGCAGATTTACAGATGTAGGAAGTCCCTGTGTGAGAACACTGTTCTTGCTGTCACTCTGAGGTGTTGCAGTGAAGGATGTTCTTACTCTCGCTTCTGTGGCAGCGGTGCACCAGGCTTCTTTTAAATTTCTTTTAAATTGAATTGAAAGCTGTTCTACCCAAGGTGAAGATGCTTCATCTCTTGCTTTCATTTAGGGACCAGAATCTGTACAAAACAAGATTACAGAAAATACAGCCTCTGCTCAATGCTCGTCCCCTAAGATCACTCCCCACTCTGGGTAAGCAGCTGTGAGTGTGACTGCAGTTTGTGAGGTCACTCGGAAGGGGGGGACTTCGTTCACTCAATGGTTCCTTCACTGATGTCAACCAGACCCTTCTCCAAGGCTCAGACAGGGACTGGTTTAGTTATGGAGTCCCCCAATGTGGATGATAACAGGGTTGGTTTTTGCCTGGTGTGGAGCAGGTATGGTCCAGGGAGCCTAGCAAACCTCAGCAAAGCGGCCTCCCCTTGTGCTCCAGAGGAGGAGTCGACTCCACAGTGCCCTCTAGGCAAAGGTACAGGTTGACCTTAGGATCGAATGACATCTTAAAAGTATTTTCCTGTATGTGTTGTGGGATGCCTGCTGCCAGTTGTTTGGTCATAGTACAATATTTAGCTGTTTTGGAGGAGGGGTGTAATTAGATGAAAGCTGTTTAAGAATATGGTATGATGACATCCTAGGAAGCTCTGAGAGTGTGATTGGCAGGTGACATGCATCTTGCAGGGCATTTCAGATGCCTGCCTTAGAAGAGTGGGGGCCTACAGACTTAACTAGTAATGTAACTCATCCTCATTTTAATTGCTTCTGTGATGGTAATAGCTGATAATCTTTGCATTGTTTATATAATCAATATTTGGCCTCACTTTCTGATTTCTACCTGATAACTGAATAGCTGAATTTGTACACACCTTATGTGCTTTGACCATTGATTCCTCTCTCTTTTATCAAGATGATAATAAAACCGAACATTCTTGTAGCTCTTTGTTTTTTGTTTTGTCTGTGTAAGAAACTTATTTGGTCCTCAGATAATTTCTTGACCTTGGTAGTAGCTCCCACAGATTAGAGTCAAATGGACCAGGAAGGGCGACTTCATAGCCTGCATGTGAATAGTGGCCAGGCTTTGGGGCCCATGAGCTGTGTTCTCCAGGGCACTAAAGTACCTTCTGTCTGAAAGACTATGTGCCCTGGACTGTATCAACAAGACTGCATGTTTCTAAACTAACCTTAAGAGAATCTGGAATCTAATTAGCCTAAGGTTTTAATAAGCTACATCTGGGCTTTTTAATGGCCACATTGTAGCTTTTACTTAGATTGTTTTAGTCCATATGTGATAATTCTGTAGTATATATTGAGCTGGAGAAATGAGTCAAATAGACCCAGCCCATGTCTTCAGGGTACACCCTCTGCTTCTGAGGGGTAACTTGGTCTAATGAATGATGACGTGGTCTACTCAAGGAGAACTTCCTAGATGAAGTCTTCCATCCTTTATTTCCTTTTATATGTATGTATTATGTATGCATCAATGTATGTGCACATGCATCTATGCATATATGATTGTAGTGTAAGGGGGAGCCTTATGTCTAATCCCAGCCTGTGAGAGGCTGAGGCAGGAGTGTGGCTATGAGTTTGAGGCCAGGCTGGGCTAAATAGTGAGTCCCAGGACAACCAGGGCTACATAGTGAGACCCTGCCCCACCCCCACTCCTCCACGATCATGTGACCATCCCAATGACAGTATCCTAATGGAGGTTTTGTAGCATATAAATGTCAGGCTTAATTAAATTCACCCTGGCCTCTGCCTGGCTTGTGAAGAATGGTATATGCATCTATTAGACACTCATTTCTTCGGTCAAGGCATGAACTTCACAGATTATAGTTGGGAAACCCTCAAAGATCACTCACAATGCTTTCATTATGGAAATAACCCTTTAAAAAGGGGGTTTTATATTTATTTTGAATTAGAATGCTTCAGAAATATTTTAGTAGAAATAGGTCTGTATTACCATCCATTACCTTCTCATATTATGTAATTTCTTTCTCTAGGAATTCTTTTTGTTATTAAAATAGCATCATTTTGATAATTTGGGGAAAATATAAAGAGAAAAGCCTGTAAGGTGACCAGTGGTTCAGTTATTTCCTTCCAGCTTGTTTACCATTTATGTGTTTTTAAAATTTAGAATCATAAAATTCTGTATCCTTCTGTTACCTTAAGTTCAATTATAATCTCATACAATGTTACTCATATAGTATACTTCTGTATGTCCTTAAACTACCAGAAGTCTCCCCGAGCACATCTCCTGTGGCTACGGAAATGCTCTTTGCCTGTAAGTACATGCTTTTTTGGCGGCTGCTGCCTTAAATGCTGATTTGTGCTGTCATGAGTGTCTTTACCCATGCATCAGCTTTTTATACCCTTGTGATTCCCTGATGGAATCTGAATCACCGTTATTAATGTCTTCTAGGCTGAGCACCCTGTGTTGAAAATCTGTCTGAAATACTCCCCCAAAGCTGAAACTCATTGAGGCTCATGCTTGTTGTCAAGAATATGGGCTTTTCAAGGTAGTAGGGGTGCACATCAGACGACATGTACGCAGCTAATCCACAAATTTCTCAAGCCTGAAACTGTTTGACCTACTCTAAGGGGCCCCTCGCCTCACGGCACAGTTCTCATCTGCTGACGTCCCCGAGGTTGGAGTGCATAGTCAGACCCCCTAAGATGCCCCAGAGGTATTCCAGTATCTTACACAGTGTCAGACAAAAAGACAGGTTATCTGGAAATATATTGACAAGTATAGCCTTTTTTTTGTTTTGCCTTTCCTGTTAACATATGAACTACGCTTGTTTTTTTTCTGTTGGGGGTCTTCATCTCATTGTTTGTTTGTTTTTTATGTCATTCAGTCCTCTTCCTCCTAGAATCGTTTCTTCTACCTTCTTGGGAACACTTCGGGGTTTTGTTTTTTTTTAACCACAGAGCGGTTTCCGACAGAGACATATCCTTACGGTGAGTGGGAAGTTGGGTGACTGACAGTCTATGATCAGAGGTGGAGCCTGCAGAGAGCACCTGGAGGGCCCGTTTTCTCGTCTCCCTGGTGAGGCTGTCCTGTCTTGCATTATGTTCTCATCCTTTCCATGGCTGTTGTAATTGGAGGCCACGCTCCCGCAAATGGGCAGTTGTGGGTGTGCAATACTCCATGTACTTATTCTGTTTGGTGTAAGAGTTTCTGTGTTTCAGCGAGACAGATATACACAGATGAA
Source organism: Ellobius talpinus (assembly GCA_001685095.1). NCBI lineage: Eukaryota > Metazoa > Chordata > Mammalia > Rodentia > Cricetidae > Ellobius > Ellobius talpinus. The sequence goes on along the minus strand of LOJH01006134.1, from coordinate 11,749 downwards.
GTTGGACGTAGATAGCTAACCATTGTCTCATGCTAAGGTTGTCTGTTTTGTTCTGTTTTTTTTTTTTAAAGTTGTTCCCGCTCCTGCTTTTCTGTTCACTTTCACTAAGCTGATTGGCCAGGGAGGGCAGGAAAGCCACAAGACTGCTGATAGTCTATCTGTGGGTGCCCAGATGTGCAACTCCAGCATGCAGGGATAACCTGTGTGTCCAGTTTAATGTAGAATGCTAGATTGGACACACGAGTGTCCAGTTTAATGTAGAATGCTAGATTGGACACACATAACCTCGAACTTATCTGTAAAGATCTTGGTAATCAACCACACTACTTAAAAGAACAAGTGCCCTTTGTTAAAGACAATAGAGACATAGATTATACGTGGGAAGGTTCTGCCTGGCAGCCACACAGGGGGTGGTTCCTGGTCATGTGTCAAAGCCCTTGTAAAGAACTCAGCTTTACTTAGCGACCTGGAACAGCACATTGTGAAAATGCGTCATGCCAACAGAGGTTCATAATCCTGGGACCTGGGAGCCTGAGGCAGGAGGCTTCTATGTTTGAGACCAGTCTGTGCTACCTGGTGAGATACATCTCAACAGCGCCCTCCCAAAAGTACTTCTCCAGATGGGATATTTTGCATTTTCAAAAATGGCATGTAGCATGAGTCCTTCTGAAATTAGTGAGAAATATTAGGAATAATTTTAGATAAAATTGTTGAATTAAAAAAATACCTTTGTTAAAAATAATCTGACTCCGGAAAAAGGGAATTCTTTTATCAGAATCTAAATGTGCATCACTTGGTATTTCTTGGTTTGGAACTTAGAATTACTAGGACAATCTTGGCTTCACCCAAGCTTAGATATGCTTACCGGCAGCAGCCGGTGATTACCTTGTGAGCAGTGTGGCTGTAGGTTACGATCCTGTGCTGATGTAAAGGCATCTGACTCAATGCTTGTACTGGCTCTGAAATCTCACGCACTCCCAAAGGCCCCCTCATGTAAAAATGACAGTGCGATCCTGACGTCACTGTGGTATGAAGTGAGCAATCCTGTCTTCACCTGTTCATTGGATCGAGCCAGGCTCAGTTCTCTGGTGGTGTTCTTCCCTACGTGTGCTGGGTTTGAACGTGGGATCCGTGCACATGGAACATTCTACCGCTGAGTTGAAGATACTTAGCTCTGGAACTCGGTGCTTTGGGATGAAGACCAGAAGTTAGGTATTTCAGGAGTTTTGCTGAAAATGAAGCCCGTCTGCCATTATTTTATGACAGTGTCTCCAGTCTTAGAGCACTGCTGTGGTAATTCTGTTGTTGATGTCAATGCTTTCCTTGGAAGAAATGATTTTTTTTTTGCTTATTCAACATTTGCCTTGTTCTAATTTTCTTTCTGCTAAATGCTGCTTTTATCTTAGCTTTTTATCTATTTATTTTGAACAGGCACTTCTGGCTTAAGAACAAGTTTCTATTAGACATATGTATGTATATATACATATGTTATATATACATACATACACATATGCATACACACACACATATATTCAGCACAGAGTAAGCAAGCAACCTGTGTGCCCCTTGGTCCGGTAGGCGAGGAGGATTTAGACCCACTTACTTAGCACAACACCCTCTAGAGTGCCCTTGAGTGGGTAGAACTTAGCCCGTGTTAGAACATTAACAGAAAGGTTTGGAATAAAGTTATCGGCTTTCTTCAAACACTTTAATCAAGCGTTTGGGAGTTCCATCCTCAGCCCAATTAGAAGGGCTTTCCCACTGTCTGTAATGAGATACAACTCCACAGATGTCATAGGCAGGGCATAGGTTTGAGGTATGAAGAGCAACAGAAAGATCTCAAAATCCTGATGCCCTCACCAGGAAGGCTATGGCTTATGATTTGAGATGCACATAACCTATTTTTAACTTGCTGCGGTGCCTATTTAAGCCCTGAAAATTTAAAGGCATGGCTCAGTACCCCTGGGTGAGTCCATCTGTGGGTAACGGTCCGTCTGCTAATATGAGAACTAAGACACCAGTGCAGATCTGAGCAGTCGCAAGCAAGCCTTAGTCTGTCTATCTGGTTGCAAGTTCAGGAATGATGGGAACGCTGCTGTCAAGTCTGGGTGTGGTCTGTGCGTCTTCCCAGGCACTGTCCTGAATCTCCGGCTGTCTTGTGGGCAGCAGCACAGCCCAGTCCCTTAGAGTGGCAGTTCTCAACCTTCCAAATGCTGTGACTCTTTAATACAGTTCCTGATGTTGCGGTGACACCCAACTTTAAAATTACTTTTGTTGCTACTTCGTAGCTGTAATTTTGCTACTGTTACGAAATGTAAATATCTGATATACAGAATATCTGCTATGTGGCCTCTGTGAAAAGATCCTTCAACTCCCAGGTTGAGAATCCCTGCCTTAGCGGTTCACAGTGCCATATTGGGGGTGCTGTTTTGGTTCAGGAGTGTTGTAGTTTGAATGAAAATGGCCCCTATAGGCTTTTGGAGTGGTGCTTGTTAGGACTTGTGGCCTTGATGGAGAAAGTGTGTCACTGTGGGAGGGCTTTTAGGTTTCAAATGCTCTAGTCAGGCCTGCCGTCTCTCTTCCTGTTGCATGCTTATCCATATGTAAAACTCTGGACTTCTCCATCACCACGTCTGCCTGGGCACCACCATGCTTCCCACCACGGCAATCATGGACTAAACCTCTGAACCTGTAAGCCAGCCCCATAGAAATGTGTTTTCCTTTATAAGTGTTGCTGTGGTCATGGTGACTCGTCACAGCAATAGAAACCCCGACTTAGACAAGGAGGCTGTTGTGGGGCCCAGAAGTGCCTGTGGTTCATGAAAAGTCACATGGGGGGATGATGAACAGACCTCTTGAGAAGAAACAAAGGCTTTTTCGGGGTCAAAAGCTACTTCTGGCTCCGTTCCCATGGCACCCACCTCTGCGACTCCCCTGCCAAGCTTTAGTTGCTCCATAGCCACACTTGACCTCACTCACACCCTGTTCCCTTTCCCAGGTGCTGGGGAGAGGTGCCCCCTCCCATGCCCTTGGGGACTTTATCTTCACTGCGGTATCACCGTGTCACCGTGCTATGTGTTACCTAATGTACCCTGCCTTGGCACAATGCCCTTTTTTCCCCTTCTGCTTTCCTAATGGTCTACACAGCTTTTTTTTTCTTTACGCTCTTTTTTATGGTTGCTAGAAACATGGCTGAGGGGGGCTAGGCCACCTTTATTGGAAACCTGGCCTCTCCTAGAAACAGTTTCACCCAGGTTAAGTTACTTAACCTCTCTGTGCCATCAATGTGGGAGTCTCAGTGACTCTCATGGTCTGTGGAGAGGAGCAAATGAGGAAGGAAGGAAGGGTCAAGGCTTGGAACAGTGACTGCCATGAAGTTAACATGAGACACAGGCCAGCATTGTGGTTGCTGTGATCTCTCTCCACTGCCGCTGTCTTCATCATCACCCTGGAGAACAATTTTTCTCCACAAGCTCCGATTACAGCAGCAGCAGCTGGATGGTTGGCTGGTTCTGTTCCTGCCGTGAATACATCTTGTACACCCCACCCTAAACCTGCTCACAAGTTAGCTGTCTGTCCCTGAAAATCCGGTCTCTGATGTCGGTGTCACCAGGCCTTGGTCATTGGTGTCTCACAGTCATGTCCCCTTGACGACTCCATTAAGTTTTTCTGCCTTCTCCTCTGCGAACCTGCTGGAAGGAAGGGCTCGCAGGCCTTGGCTGTGAGTTCCCTTTTCTGCCGTGGCAGAAATGAATGACCTAGCTTGTGGTTCAGCTCACAGTTTCAGAGCGAGCTTGGTGGGTGTGGTCATTTTAAATGAGAATGGCCCTCATAGGTTTAAATGCTTGGTCACCAGGGAGTAGCATTTATGAGACAGAAAATAGATCATAATGTCAATATGATTGTTTTTCCTGATGGCACAGCTGATAAACAATTTCACAAAGCTGTCCTCTCCCCAACCCCCACCTCAAGAGCTTCTGGGAGACACACAGTCCCGTGCATCTTGCATTTCTTGCTGACTAACCATTACTTTCTCCCTGTGAGTTAGTTTCTTTGGGCTACTCTGACACATTACCACAAACACACTGCTTTTAAACGAGAGGAGTGACTCCTTCACAGTGCTGTAGGCTTACGCCTGAGGTCACAGTACTGGTAGGTTTGTAGGCCTTCCTGAGGCTTTGGGGATGACATGACCCTTGTCTCTTCCTGGGTCTATGGGCTCCAGAGAAGTCTTGGTCACCATCGACTTGTGTCTTCCCAGTTCAGGTCTCTTTTTACTTTCTCTGAGACTTTCTTATTCTCTCTCTTCCCCACCCCACCCCTGCTGTGTGTGTGTGTGTGTGTGTGTGTCTGTCTCTTTGTCCCTGTCTATCTCTGTGTCTGTCTCTGTCTCTCTATCTCTCTGTGTGGTTCTCATACATTCCAGGCTTGCCTTGAACTTGCTCTTTAGGCAGTAATGACTTGGACTTCTGATTCTCCTTCTACCTGAAGGTTGAACTCAGGACTCAGGATTTCTTGCATGCTAGATAAACATACTGCCCACTGAGCGATATCCCAGTCCCCGTGTTTTTTCTTTATGCATTGTGGCTACTGAACTTAGCAACCTCCTAGAGAATTCATGATTCTTTTCCCCTCCTAGGATCATCAACACAAACAGTGCCAATTTTACAAGTTTCAGAGCAAAGGACTTGATGTCTTTGGGTGAGCACTGTCTACTTAGTCTGTGATGTTTGGGAAGTGATCAATCACGTGGTCATTATTCATTACATCATCCTGATTTCATAAACCAAGCTTGTGGCACTTTGATAATATAATTTCTGCCCGGAAATCTCTTATATAAATATAACATGACTGCTGACTGCAGCAGTAACTTTTAGGTCCCTATTCTGTCAACTGCTGTCACACACAGCTTAAGTTGGCCCAGGAGAGTGCCACAGCGAGCCCATTGTAGTGACTTCTGCAGTGGCGTTCTTGTTCTTGCCGTCACCGTACAGTCCCTGCTCTGTGGCAGGGCTGCAAGAGCTCGCCTTGGGTCAGGGCCGGATCAGGGACTTGGTGATAAGACCACGGCCAACTTCGTTCACTCCCAACATCCTTGTAGCAGAGGGAAAGGTTTGAGGGGGGAGATAAAAGGGAGGGGGAAGAAAACAAGAGGCCAGAGAGCAGCTGTAGACAAAGATTTGGTCGGCTTTGATTAAATTTAATGTCCATGTTTGAGTTATTTTGGAAATCTTTTGTTTTTGAAAAAGTCACATATAAATAGTGACAAATAATATAAAGTAAAATGGACTAATTCCACGAGTCCATTCTCCCTTGTGCTGTGATCATATTGCCTGACAAATAAACTTGGGGAATAAAACGTGTTTTGCAGGAGAGATGACTCGGTTAGTAAAATGCATGCCATGATGACATGGAGGCTCATGTGTGATTCCCAACAGCTACAAATGAATGCTGGTCATCACACATCTGTAATCCCAGCGCTGGAGACATGGGGACAAGATGGTCCCTACCTAGAGGGTTTTTAGCCAACTGGTCTGCAAAATCAGTGACCTGCAGGTTCAATGAGAGAGCCTGTCTCACTGATAAGATGGTGAGTGAGTGGTGAGGAAATCCAACCCCCACCACTGACCTGTGCATGTGGACACACACAGAGAGAGAGAGAGAGAACATACACACGCATACACATGTACATATGAACACATGGATACATAATTCTTGAGTGCTTCTGTGAGCTTCTTTTTCACTTCTTGACATTAAAGAGTATTAGGAAGAAAAGAGAAGACTTTGTTAAATATCTAAGAACTATTTCACTGGAGTCACTTCCCTTCCTGCCTTCATTTAACTCTATAATAACTTTTATCTTTGAATCACGGAAGTACTTGGAGTTTTCATCAACTGTGCAATTTATTGAGTCGCCTGCAGCACCAGGCTGCTCTTCCTGCTGCTTTACTTAGAGAGCTGTGGTGAGATTTTCTGTAGTGTGTTTGGTTTGGGTACTAAGTGGTTCCCAGCCCCAGCCTGTAATCTCTGTGTGCCCTTGGCCCGCCTTTGCTCCCTTCCCTCCTCCACTTACCTGGGCACCAGCAAGATCTGGGTAAGGCAGTGGCTACTCACAAGGATGGCCTTCCCTGTTCTTCCTCGCCTCTCTGTTAGGCTGGCAGGATTTATGTGTTTGTCTGATACCCGGTTACTCTGTGTTCCTCCAACTTCAGTAACTGCTGGTTGGTAACGTTGACTTTCAAAACAAGCAAGCCTCCTGCTCTCTGGCTCAGAATTGGTTTTTCTCCTTTCAGGAACCTTGCTGTGGGGCACACAGTAGCCTGTGGAGTCAGCTAAGCCTGCACTTCACAATGGAGCATTGATCCCTGCGGCCCTGTGGCACCCAGCTTGTACAGCAAACACTCACTCAGGCCATGACACTTTTATTCAGTGGATTTTAGGTCTGAGACACTGGCTGTAGTTTGTAGCTGAACAAGCGGCTTGCTTCCTCCAAACCTCATTATTTACAGAGGGGTGTTCAGCCGCCTTAGAGACTTTGATACCAACCTAATTATTTATGAAATCATTACATTGGATCAGATATGCTAATCTCCCCCTTGTTGTATATAAAGTGATTTTCAGTTGATGTATTGATCTCTCTAGTTACTGGCATTGAGCCTGATCTATTTATTCTTTCCTTTGAGAACTACTAAAATTGCCTCTCTCTTTTTGGGTGACAGAAAAAAGGAAAAAGAGAGGATTCAGATCGTCAGTGAGTCGTTTTCAGCCCTTGTCATGCCCAGCAGGGCATCAAGCTAAGTTAGACATCCCTGGAGACAGAGTTAGGAGCATAAGGTTTAAAGGGAGACACAGGGCTGCTTGGACCTCATGCCGGATACAGGAGGTACAGCTGGGGTCAGGACGACGTTGGCTGTGACTGCTGCGCTGCTAAAGAAACAATAGCAAACACGAGGTTTGTGCAGAAGATGCATTCTGTGGCATGGGAAGTCTTGTCACGATGGCCGGGGAGACACAGCCCTTCTGACAGCTCCTGGAAATCCCTCTTCAGCTCTAGTGACCTTTCTGGGGTCTCTTGAGCTGCGTGGCAAAATGTGCAGGTTTTGGTTTCTTTGGGGCTACTAAGTGTTGGCAATGTGAGATTTATGACTATGGAAAAAAGTGTATGGAGGAGAAGCGAGCCATAAGATTCAAAAATTTGACCTTACGATCCTTTGATTGGTGCAGTTGGCCTGACCTTCATTGCACTCAAAGGAGATTTGGTGCCTCATGGGCATGCAAGGGTCCCTGCTCATCGGATGCCACCACTCTTCTTGGGAATGTGAGGAATGAAGCAGACACTCATGGGTAGAATACTGTCTTCTAACTTAATGTTGGGTCGACAGCCATCCTGATGTCCTGTCTGTCAGTGGCCAGGCACAGTGACCTTCAGTGTACTTCATACTGACATTGTCATAGTGCCACCAAGTAGGAACTTTAGCTTTTCTCTCTTGGTTTTACCACTGTTACCATTTGGAACATGGTGGAGAAATTCTAGTGTAATGCAAATTAATTTTGGTTTCTTAAAATTGCCGTCTGTGTTTGGATGTTTTGCCTGTGTTTCTGCACCACCTGTGTGCCTCATGCCCACAGACCAGAAGAGGGTGTCACGTCCTCTGAAGCTGGAGTTGCAGACAGGTGTTAGCTGCCACGTGAGTGCTGAGGATTGAACCCGAGTCCTCTGGAAGAGCAACCAGTGCTCTTAACGGCAGAACCATCTCTCCAATCCATGATTCAAATTTTAATATGAGCCATCAAGTCAGTCTCACACTGGAATATTGCTCCATATCATATCGGAGAGAGGCTATTTACATAAAAAGTGATAAAAGTCTTAAAATTAGCTGTGTTTGTTACCCTGTTCTTGCTTATTTTAGACGTCAACAACCATGTTAGAATTTCTCCCCTCAGTTTGGTTGCTATCTTCATAACAAAAACTTTTCAGAACAAACATTATTCCTACTTATATCATTGCCGTTCTTTTCTCCCCTAAATGTGTAAAGGGAATAAGTCTGGCTATCAACGTGAATAGCAAATTTCCTCTCTTACTTCTAGGGTTAGGACCTGGTTAGATGATGTGGGATTTCCCTCTGTGTGCTCTGAATATGTTTTACTCCCATTAGTTATTAAAGAATCTGTTTTGTCCAATGGCTTAGTAGAGTAAATCAGGTGGGAAATCCAAGCAGAGATATAGAAAGTAGGTGGAGTCAAAGAGACCCCGTGTAGCTGCCGAAAGAGAAAGAACCTCACCAGTAGGCCACTGTCTTGTGCTGATAGATAGATTGATAGAAATGGGTTAATTCAAGAGTAAGAGATAGCTAAAAATATACATAAGTCACTGGCTGAAATAGCTTCCTCAATAACCAATGGTAATAAAACATTCATAGCATACAGAGGGGAATCCCACATCAGTTACTCTGCAGTCAGTTGAATGGAGTGAATTCATCGGAGGAATGCATGGTTCATTCGTGATGTACTCTAGCCTGGAGAGCCTGGGACTATGGATGTGCCAGAGCCAGGCTCTGCTTCCATCTTTGACTTCATGCCTTTTGACATGACATCTTTAGTTCCTTTTCCTCTCTGTGCCTGCTGCCCATGACAGTTATTAATAAAGTACTCTAAAGTATAATTGTGTGCAAAGTGCATATGTATGTTTGCACGCGTGTGTGTGTGTGCTTGTGTGTGTACTTGTACATGCACATGGAGGTGAGAGGTTGGTTGATGCATGTGTTTTCTTTGGTCACTTTTCCTTTTATCTTTGGAGGCTGGAACTTTCTGAACCTGGAGCCAAGGATTTGACTAGACTGGCTGGCCAAGTAAGGATCTCCTGTCTCCACCACCCCAAAGCTAGGATTACAGGCAACAGCCACTGCACCCTGTCTTTTCTACTGGAGTGCTGGGGGCCCCAACCAAAGTTCTCATGCTTGTATATTAATAGTACAGTTTCAGTAACTGAGTCCCTCTGTATCCTGTGCCAACTTCGTCTAGTGGAAGTCAGGGCTGCTTGTGGGGACTGGTCCGCAATAATCTCTCCACTATTTGGTTTCAAGTTGCGGCTGCCTCCTGACTGCTAAGATGTCACTTTCTTAAAATAAGCATCCTTGGTGCAGCCAGAGCAGGCATCCTCCTCTCAGCATCTACAGAACCCCCCCAAGCACTGCCGCCTGCCCTGTGATCCTGAGAGGCCTGCAGTGGAGGGCCAGGCAGCCTGGTTCTGCTCTCACCATACAGCTGCCAGCTGAAGGCCTTTTAGGGGATGGGATCCTCTTCTGGGCTGGATCCTGCTGCCACCTGTTGCTGTAATGAATGCAGCTTTAAAACCTTGGCCAGCAGGAGCTGCTGGGAGAGCTGTCATGCTGGCAGTGGCTGAGGGGCACATCAAAGGGACTTGCTTTCCTTTTCCTAAATGCTTTCTCTTTACCCCTCATCTTTTTCTCCCCCCTCCATCCCTGAGACAGGATTTCTCTGTATAACAGCCCTAGCTATCCTGGAACTTTTTGTAGACCAGGTTGGCCTCGAACTCACAGAGCTCCACCTGCCTCTGCCTCCCGAATGCTGGGATTAAGGCCACCACTGCCTGGCTCTCCTCTTCTTAAAGAAGTGGATGAGCATGATAAGGTGGCTCAGGGATAGGGTAGTGTGAATGGCCTGGAGAGACAAAGGGTAATTGTCCTGGTTTGGTCCAGTCAAGTTATGTTGGGCCCCCATGCTTCAGCTCATTCCTGACTTCCTATACAGATTCCAGAACAGTAAAGTTTCTACTAATTTTTTATATTGCATTTTTTTATGAAAATTCTGCATTTTAAGCCAAAGATGATCCTGTTGCTGTGATGTTACAGTTATAAACCATGAGATTGATGGGAACCCATTTCCCACTTGAAGCTCTATGTTGAGCCCTGGACTTAATGCCAGAGGTCTGTGTGTGTTTGTGTTTCTGTGTGTGTGTGTGTGTGTGTGTGTGTGTGTGTGTGGTGTGTGATGTGTGTGTGGTATATGTGATGTATGTGTGATATGTGTGTATGTTTATATGTGTATGTGTGTGTGTGATGTGTGTGGTGTATATGTTTGTGTGTATGTGTGTGATGTGTGTGTGGTGTATGTTTGTGTGTGTATGTGTGGTATGTATGGAATGTGTCTGTG
>LOJH01006133.1:19139-32987 GCA_001685095.1 Ellobius talpinus | reverse complement strand
ATTTTCTTTCATTATAAGAACAGAAACACTTATAAAACTGGCATTTTAGGTAGACTAGTAAAAATTATATATCTGTGACAAATGCATTATTACACTTTCAAATTGCTTTACTGTTCTTATATAAGAATACAGCATAGAACACTAAAGCTAAAAAGAATTCTAAAAAGATAAAAAGATAATTCAGTTAAGCCTCTGTGCTTCAAAAATGAGGAAAGCAAAGCTATCAACTGGAAATGATTCGCACAATGTCAGGATCAGGACCATTGTTCAAGTTTTCTCCAGACTATACTGTATTTGCCTGGAGCAGACGTATCCTTTTTTTTTTAAAAAAAAAAAAAAAGTTATTTTCACTCTGATCAGATATCTCAACAGGAAAAAAAACACTGGCTGTACTAGCTTGCCAATCTCATTTCAATCCCTTAGACCTATAGAAAGCTGGATGCAATAGCTCAAATCTGTAATCCCAGCACTCCTATGTGAGATTCGAGGGAGAGACAAGAGAATCACATAGAAGACCACAGGTCACGTAGTGTGGGATGTGAAGGGAGACCGAAACAAGAGAAGCCCTGCCTCAACAAGATGGAAGGAAAGAACTAGAACTAACTCCCAAACATTGTCTCTGGATCTCAACACTCTGTGGTACACACAGACCTGTACTTATACAAACATAACACACACACACAGTAAAAATAGTAATTTTTAGAATATCTTTTATTTATCATCTGATAATTTCATATATGCACACGTATATGAACATGGGTCCTCTACAAGAACAACACATATATAGCATTCCAGATACGTATATGTAGTATCTTGATCACACACATCCCCAGTTGCCCCTTCCCACTCCCTTGAACATTTTCCAACATATTCCCTGTCAGCTTTTCAGTCAGCCTGAAATGCTGTCTCTATATTATTTTCTTTCATTATAAGAACAGAAACACTTATAAAACTGGCATTTTAGGTAGATTAGTAAAAATTATTATATATCTGTGACAAATGCGTTATTACACTTTCAAATTGCTTTACTGTTCTTATATAAGAATACAGCACAGAACACTTGTCTGCTAGACCTGGCATATGAGGACCTGAAAGAGAGGGGCAGACTTCAGCAAAATACTGAAGACAACTTACTTCAGTTTCAATGTGCTTTTATATACAAATGAAACAAAGAAAGCAATGATCTAAGGAAAGATTTTTGAGCTCAGAAAAGCATGTAAATAAATGGCAGTACGCACATTACTACATGTTAAGACAGCAGCCCTTTCCCAGAACTTCTCGGGACAAAGCAATTTAAACACTGTGCCTGGCACGTACTGTAGATTATGTCTGGAAAAGCATGAGATCAAGGCCATATCCAGATTCAGGGCACACTGAGCAGACTGAGGTCTATAGCTATGTTCTGCCTCCAACAAGAATAAACATGTCTTATAAATTGGATGTAAATGTTTGTCACAGGAAGCATGAAATCACATCAAAGAACAATCCAGGGAACAAAGTGCACGCAAGCTAAAAAGGTCCTCTGCCTTTTTTCCTGGAGCCTCTCTCACTGCTCCCCAAGACATTGTTCACCATGCGTCATTCTTTTGACCAAGTTCCGACAATCCTCCTCTTACCTTCATATCTTCTTTTTCTTCTTTTCTTTTTTAATCCTACTGATTATCCTTAGTGCCAACTGCTAAAATGTTGACTCATCTTGTTGGTTTAATCTTGTGCAGGTCTTATTCAGGTATCCATGGCTGCAGTGAATCCATGACCACAATGGCCAAGTCATATCTACAAATCAGTATTCCACAGCATCCTCCCCAGCATCCTGCTCTTGCTTTCTTTCCTATTTTCCATGATGTCCTCTGAGCCTTGCGGATAGGGCTGATATAGATGTCCCAATAAGGCTCGACACTCAACAGTCTCTTATTCTCAACACTCTGACAGTTCTGAGTCCCTGGATTAACTACTACCCCCTCGAAAAGAAGTGTCTCTGGCCAGTGTTGATAGAAACACAATCTATGACTCTAAACATAAATATTTAGAAGACAGTTTCACAGCATGACCGTTTAGCAAAGCAACAGTCCACTGGGGTCTATAATCTTTCCAGCATGAGATGTTACCCAAGGTATGGCCTCATGAGTGAAATCCTTCCTGAGAAGCAGGCCTCATATTCTACCAGAAAATGTTTCATTGCCCACATAGCCATCATACCACTACAGCACCAGTGCACTGGGCCAATATTTTACTGGGTTGTTTTCTTGATATTTAATTTCTTGAGTTCTTTGCATATTCTAGATACTAATCCACTGTGAAATATGTAGCTGGAAAATGTGTTGTTCCATTCTGTAGGCTGTCTTTTCATTTGCTTGACAGTTATCTTTGTTAAACAAAGCTTTCAATTTTATGAGATTCCATTTGTTAATTGTTGGTCCTTTTTCCCCTCCTGAGCAATCAGAATCCTATTCAGAAAGTTCTTACCTGTGTCTGTACCTTGAAGTGTGTTTCAGACTTCTCCCAGTGACAGCTCCAGGGTTTGATTATGTCAAGGTCCTTAATGCATTTAAAGTTCAGTTTTACGCAGGGGGAGAAGTAAGTGCTTCACTTTTCTAAATGTAGGTACCCAGTTTCCCTAGCACCATTGCTGTGTTTTCTTTAACATTTATTTTGGCACCTTTGTCAAATATCAGGTTACAACAGCCTGGGGTTCTAGCTCCCAGGATGGCACCTGAGGTAGCAAAAAGAATGCCTTCAGAGTAGCTGGGACTTAGAAAAATCCCTCTCTATCTGAGGGATAGACTTCCCTATAGGAGGGTAAACTAAAAAATACACATGCTTTCTGATGGCAACTTTCTCTTGTACTTCATCTTGAAAAATCTCTTTCTGAAAATCTCTGTCTCCACATAGTTACATATTTTTATACACAGCTACATACTCTCTTTACATACATACATCTCTCTTCTACACAGCCATATATCTTTATACCTAATTACACATAGCTACATTATCCACACAGATACATGCCTTCACACTCCTTCTTCACACAGCCGCATCTCGCTCTACACAGTGGGATTCTGCACACAGCCACATACTTCTACATAGCAACACATCTCATCTAAGCAGCTCTCTCACCATACAACTACCAATCTTTCTACACACATCCCTCTTCTATACAGCTACATCTTCTCTATCTCTCAATCCACCCAGCTACATCTCTTCAGACTTCTACATCTCTCACACTTCCCTCTGTGCCCATTGAGCTACACACACACACACATACACACACACACACACACACACACCTCACGTTACTCTCCTCTACAGCAAAGCCTCTGGACAAATATGCATCACATTTGCAGGATCACATAGCTCTTCTTCAGGAAACAATGAGAAACAGAGCCATACTGGTCACACAGTTTCTCTCAGACTAGGGAGGTCGCACTGAGTGGGCATGGTGAGTAAAAGAGGCACATAGCTCTGAGAGGTCAGAGTGCTCAGACAGAAAGTGACATTGAAATTCAGAATTTAAATAATAAACAGTTAGTTGGCTGAACCGTGAGGTTAGGAGCAGGTACAAAAGGTCCATTACTGCAGGGGTTATGTCTACCAAAGTTACTTCATGCATGACCTTGAATCAGCAATAAACACCTGGGAATTTGACCTTCTGTAGTCATCACCAAGGGCAACTAGTTTGCTTTGAATTTGTTTTGAAGTCTAAAATTAACTGTCTATTTGGCTGAGAATACTATTACTTTCCTGTGTCTATCTGAGTAAAGAAAAATATCTTTGTATTATTTCCATTCATAAGAATTATACATATGAAGCAGAAATCATCTTCCTGACCAGTAGACTGAATATTTTCACAAGATAAACACACAAGCAGTGGGAAAAATACCCATAGCTGTTATTAGGGAAGGAATGTTTTGATTCATGAGAAAAATTACAGACAGAAGCAACCAGTCATTTATAGTCAGGGACCCCAAGGTCTTTTTCTAGTGGAACTCCCCATCAGAAAGTTATCAACCTGTAGCTGTCATCCATGCTACACTCTCAGTGATCTCTGGTAAAGCCATTGCTATCAGCAGCTCTCAGCATCAGGTGGGTTGTATTGCCTTGTGATTGGGTATTCTTGTCTATTCCATTGATTGATGTGTCTGGGTTTGTGCCGAAAATGTGTGTTTATTACTATGGCTCTGTACTATAATTTAAAATCAGATATAGTGACACATCCAGCAGTATTATTTTTGCTTTGGGTTGCTTTGTCAATATGGGGGTAAGCACTCTTAATCACTAAGCAATCTTTAATCACTAAGGCACATCTTTAAGAGTTTGTTTGTTTTAAATTGAGTATGTCTGTGTATGTGTGTTGTGTTGTGTAGTGTATGCACAGGTGCTCACAGTCAAATCTTCCTGGAACTGAAGTTGCAGGTATTTGTGAACCACCCGACATGGGCCTTCGGGTTTGAACTTGGGTCCTCTGTAAGAGTAGCAAATGTTCCTAACCACTGAGACACCTCTCCAGTAGAAGTTTGGTTTTTTGTTTTTGTTTTTTGTGACTGCTGAACTATCATTGGTTGTTATAAATCTGTTTAAATTGCTTATTTTATTTTGGTTTAATATGACTAGGTCATATGTATCTAGAAATTTATCTATTTCTTTTAGATTTTCCATTTATATGAAATATATGGTTTCAGAATTAGGGCTGGAAATTTTATGAAATGGAGTAGTACATGTTTTAATATTTTTTTCATCTCTAATTCAATTAATTTGGGTCTTCTCACTCTTTCGTTAGTTTGGCCAAGAATTTATCAATCTTATTTATCTTTCTAAATAATCAACCTTTGCTTCATGGATTCTAAAATAAATACATTTCAAAAATTATCTTTTAAACATCCTTTGCCCTAAAATTTTAAGTACTTTCTTTATTTCACTATTCTGAACAGTTTTGGAAATAACCAAGGCTTCTGAATCTCCATTGGGTCACCTGCTACACATCACAGTTTTGCCCATAACATAACTCCAGGACCACAGGCTAGCAGATTTGTTTCCGTCTTCACTTTAACTGGATATGGCTCTCAAAGACCATATCACCGTGAAGCTCCTTGCACTCATTTGTGTGTGTGTGTGTGTGTGTGTGTGTGCGCGCGCGCGCGCGCAAGTGTGTGTGTTGTTTTGTACTCCTTCTTGGTTTCTTGTACTCAACTTGTTTTATGTTCTTTTATGTGTTTATTAAAATCCTGCTTAATGTTAAAAACACATGGTGACTTGAAAACATAACACAATACAATCAGGTTTTATTTGAAAGAGTCAAAAGGAAAAAAATGTAAAATCAACACTTTTGCTGAGGTGGTAAAGCATTAAAACTAAGTGTACACTGTGAGTGTGTTACACACCACTGAATATTCACGTTAAATGCTTGATTTTATGTTGATTTATATTGAGCTTAATCTCAATAACTTTTTAAGGAAGTCAGAAGACTGTAGACAAAATCATATTAAAATAGAAATCATGTTTGTCTGAAATATGGCTCAGTGGGTCAAGGGCTTGTCTGGTATGCACAAAGCCCTGGGTTTGCTCTCCAGCATGTAATATAACTGGATATGGAAGTCTGGGGTGTATGATACACTTTCTAAAATCAAGCAAAAAATGGATATCATAAAGTTCTCTAAATTTGCCTGAGGTGGTTCATGGATTTGATGCCAACTTTCTGAGCAAGCTGTGCAAGAGGAAAAACATAATCCATCACGTAGTTTGGATCTGCACACTTACAGCACGGAAACTGCCTTCTCCTAAGAGTCCTCATCAAGGAGACAGTCTGGATCTCATGAACCGTGTCCTATTTTCATCAACCTCCCCAGCATGTAAGATGGGCCTCAGGTGTTCCCCTCATGGCCTGGGCTGGGGATCTGCAATGAGTGCCAAGCCTACTTCATTACAGCAACGTAGAGGAAGACATTCTGACAGTCTGCGTAATTCAATGACTGATCTCAGAAGGTCTAGAGGAGGAAGTGCTCTGCCTGGCTTTCAGTCAATGATCTGTAAGTAAAATTAAGTCTTATAACTGGGCGTTTGATTAATATCGAGCAAGAAGAACTATGTTTGCTGACACTGGCCCAGTGTGCAAATATTCTTATGTTGCCAAGTAAGGACAAATCCATGTACATTCATCACCAGCCAAGCTGGGACTAGCAATGTCCACACTTAAAGAGAAAGGGAACCCCTAGCTAGGAAACCTTCCTGGTAAAAGGATGCCCAACTACCTACTCATAGAAACACATGGAAGAGAACAAAAAAGAAAGCCCCAAGAATCAGAGAGTGCTCTGAGCGAAACCAAGGCTCACACCCATCATAAAACAATCATCTCTTCCAAGATTCTCACAGAGAAATCTCTGGACTGAGACACAGTATTCTGTCCCTCGTTCTGACCTCGCCATCACTAAAAATGCCACCTGTTGTCCTGAGTTCGCCCTTTCTGCCTATAACATCCCATTCTCCTAGCCTGATGGCCTGCAGTCTGTCCCCTAATGAAGGGGACTCTGATGAGCTTCCTGCAGCTGTTCCCTGAAGAGAGAGTGTTCATCGAAATCACCTGCTCCCTGGCTCCTCGACAAAAAGTCACCTGTTCACCCCCCGGGACATAGCGTTGAAGTGTTTGAGGTGCATGTCTGGGATCTGTCCCACACTGAATTCATAGAGCAAAAGGATGTGTTCTTGCTCCTTTTCTATAGACTCCTAGGCAAAGCAGTGTCTCGCCCAGAACTGTGGATTCATGACCCATCGTCATTGCTGTCCATATTGGATGTGTCATTGTTAGTCTCAGTCACCTCCTGAAGGACAGTCCTTCTTTTTGCCAGTCCTCTTGTGGGGCCACAGACCCTCTCACGGACTGAACAACATTCCTTACTGGTAAATGCTTTTGTCCAGATATGAATGTTGAAGACCAGCTCCGTCTCATGTGATTTAAGAACACCCGTGCTGATGAATGTGGATGGAAAGCATGAAATTTGTGATAAGCCACTTTCGCAGTCAAAAAGAAAAAAAAACATTCACATATCCTGATGCTCCATCAGAAAGGCCAGGCAAGGGCGTCACTTAGCTTGCTCTACTTTAAAATGAGAGGACAATAGGGAGGTTTGAAACTTTCATAAGAAAATTCAGAGGAACTTTAGGCCACTGAGGTCAATATTTTTGCATTTCTCTATCAGAAAGTATGGTCTTCTTGAATGAGTAGACTAGCACAAATTTTACAGAGCTCGGGCTGTGACTCGATGGTAAAATTAATACTTAGCATGCCCAGGGCCACAGGCATGATTTGAAACACCAAAAATAAATAACAAGCCTGATTCATAGAAGTCTGTGAGAGAAATGCTGTCTGAAGGAAGTAAAGGACTGCCATTCTGCACACATGTGCAATTACCATCTCGGATACCAGCCTCGGATACCATCTCCACAGTGCCCAGAAGATGAGAAGTAAATTGAAGTTCTTCTAACTCCCAAACACCACACTTCTAGATTTGACCTAGATATTAGTGAAGTAGTAGTATTCTGGGAAAAATCAGTGGAAAACACAATGGCCTGCCCCAAATTGGCTTTTCCTATGAAAATTCTTATTGCAGCTCTCTGCCCTCTGCTGAAATGATACTCTTCATCTCCCTCTCTGAGTCTGCTCTCCTGTCTCGTGTACCCCAGGGGTGAAGGTCAGCAGTCTGGGCTTCCCGGATCATTCCTCACCATCTTTTTTATAAGATGTTTCTTTGGGTAGATTTGTCTCCTCTGTGGGTGGACATGAAAAGGAAAGGAGGGAGTCACTGTGAATAAACTAAGGGCTCCATCTCAACTAGTCAGCTACACCCTCTGTAGAAACTCCCACTAGTCAAACGACCTTGGCTATCCCTTGTTGTCCAACAGTGCCACACCCGGACTCCCTGAGATTCTGCTTATGACTACTCCTAATTTATTTTCAAAGTTGTGGCCCCTTTTCCTGCAGAGTAGTGGTCTGCTTACTCTCCTTCCAACCTTGCTGAACAGAACCTCATTTTCAGGATAAAATTCTGTTTCTTCTTCAGGGACCAAGGCCTTTAGCCTTTCTCTTTCTTCCATATTGACTCTCCTTCAGGAGACACACACACACACACACGCATACATGCACACATTCAGATGATTCTATGCATCAAACAGTTTGCAGGAATTCTTAGACACTTCATCTCTCATTAATGCCACCATTTCTCTTTCTTTCTTTTTGTAGAGTACCCTTTTCCTCCTCCCATGCAGGTTAGGAGACTGGTTCATCACAGTTAAATTCCAGAGGCTCTGTATGCCACAAATGCGCAAGAACGAAACAAAAGAGACCTTTATGATTTCACTTAATTTGTAACAGCTTTCTGGGATGTTGTCTATGTTTATTCACTTATTAAGTATTCATTTGCATACTTAAGAGCATGCTTGGAATGCAAAGACAGAAAAAAGTGAACAAAGCAGATAGAACCCGTAGCTCAAGGTTTGCTTCCCCTGAAAACAGACCATGGGACAAGAATTCCATTGTAATGAGTTTCTTTCAGCGCTGCTCCCAGGACACTTGGTGAATGGATGAAAAAGTGAATCAGAGAATAAAAGGAACCAAAACAGAAAGTCATCCTGGACCTGAACTGAGCATTGTTGTGCTAATAAATCATAATGTTCTCAACAACAAAAAGTGCTATATGGAAGCATAGGAAAATTAATTATAAAAATTTTATAGAGCCAAGCTTGGTGGCATATGCCTGTAATGCTGGCACACCAAAGGCTGAGACAGGAGAATTGCCAGTTCCCTGGTCATCTCCATCACATAGTGAGACGCTTTCTCAAAAGAAAAAAATTGGTGATAACAAGTTGCATACAATTTACAAGTAATAAAATCTATATAGTCTTCATTATCAGCCTGCATCACTATTGGTTGCTAATACAGTAATGCTTAAACTCAGGTAGAATCACAGAAAGGCAGCAGTAAGGCTGAAGGAGTAGTGGACAGTGTCTGGGCCACTGGGAACTAAGTGCCTTCTAGCTGAAGGCAGAACGTGTGTCATATTGAAAAGAGTAAAGAGACCGAGGAGAGCCAGAGGAGTCAGAAAGAATTAGTGAGCCAATGATGAAAGTCTGGAAACACAGAGCCTGTGAGCCCTGTCCAGCGGCATTAAAGGCTTTGAAGCAAAGTGCTGACACATCATATTTGCGTTTCAATACCTCATGGCTGTGTGAGGAGAACAAGCCAGAAGTGGGCAAAAGCAGATTGTCAACTGAAAATGTCCTAACAGTCATCCAGGGTAGCAATCTTGATGTCTAGGACTTGCATAAAAGCAGGAGAGAAAAGTGAGTTGCTTTAAGTGATATTTGTGAGATAA
Source organism: Ellobius talpinus (assembly GCA_001685095.1). Taxonomy (NCBI): domain Eukaryota; kingdom Metazoa; phylum Chordata; class Mammalia; order Rodentia; family Cricetidae; genus Ellobius; species Ellobius talpinus. The sequence continues at coordinate 23,625 of LOJH01006133.1, read as the reverse complement.
AACAGTTATGAGAGTTCTGGGCCTTGAACGGACTCAGCAAGGCAGGCTAGCTGAATGGGTTGTCATCTCTAGGCTTATGAGTGGTAAGTAGTACCCTAAAACAACAGTTACTGCTCAACTGCACAAACTTCCCATTGCCCATGCGCTGTGGACATCCATATGGTACGTGCCACTGCCTCCTTTGAGTCGTGTCTCAGTGGAGTACATCCTAAGAGACTCCAGCCTTGACTAGTCTATCATTATCGCCACATCGATCCAATTTTGTTGGCTTACATTGTTTGTTTGTTTGCTTGTTTGGGGGCGTTGAAGACAGTCTCACAATCTATAAGGTCCAAGCTAACCTCTCTATTCTCTTGACTCAGCTTCCTGAGTGTTGGAATTACAGGTATGCACCTCCGTGCCCAGTTTATTGGTTTACATTTACATAAAGAGAAAGATTGGTAAGTATCCATTCTGAGTAATGCTTTTGATTGATTTAACACCTTTTGACAAAGACTGAAAAGAAGTCATTAACTGCAGGAAGTAGAATGGGTGAGCAGAAAGACTCCTAGAAACCAGGCGTTCCCTTTATAGCTTTTCCAAGGCTCTTACAAAACTACTGTAAATCTACAGCGCTGTAGGGCTGCCTCTAACTATACCCTAATTATTTAGTCATTGTGCTCAACAGTCCAGGGGGACTTGCTTTGTTGTTTCCATTTTAATTTTGCATGTCTGCTGTCTTTTAACCTTTAGTTTCGCATCTGCAATCTAGCCCGCTAGTGTCCTGGAGTAACTGCTAACATGCTGCAGGAGTCTCATTTGCATCTAACACAAGCTGACAACCAGGGCCCTGCCACCATGCACTCCCATCACATGACACCTCTCCACACACTAGACAAGAAGATGCATTGATATCTTACCAAGGTCTCCGCACATGAGGCAGGAGGCATGTATGGCCTTATTAGGCTCTCCATACACTCTCCACACGGGAGCCTCTGTTTTCTTTCCTACTTGGGGGTACTGGAACACTTAGAATAACCCTGCTGAGATGGTCGCTGGTGAACAGACTCATGACAAGGGAAGTGACTCTACATAAATAAAGTTTTATATGCATCACAGAAATTAAACCATTATGACAACTTCAACAGAAATCTAAGCTTAAAAGCATGCTATACAGTTACTCCATGTTGAAAAATTGGAAACAATTTTAAGGTTTACCATAAAGCTTAAGGAAGAAAGGTTGGCATGTTATTACATGGGGAAAATATTGAAGGAACTACATCACTGTTGCTATAGCCTGAACATTTACAACCAACTAAAGTTTATACTTGGAAGATTAAATCTCCATGGTGACAATTTAGAGGTAGAGTTCTTTTGGGAGTTCTATATCCTTAGTTCTGAGTATGCCATGACCATTGCCTTCTTGAGCTCTCCGTAGCTATCATTGCCCACAGGAGACCTGCATAAGATGGGCCCATTGGGGGACGGTGCTCATAAGACTCCACTCCCCCTCAAGAACATATAGGCAGTTAATTGATGCTAAAGGGAGGGGCTTACCCTTCCCTGAGAATATATAAGTTGTTAACAGTTGCTGGGGTGAGATGGACTATTTCTTTTTTCCATGCCCATGCTCCTGTAAATGATCCTAATTGAACTCATAGAATCACCAAGCTAGACTTGGACGTCTTATCTGGAATGAGTAGATGTTTGTTTGTTCGTGTCCCCAGGAAATGTTCACACAACCAGAAGTAATATGGTTATAAAGACAGATCAGCAGTCTCTCTCATCACCCCACCTCCTCCCTTTCTGTCTTTCTCTCTCTTCTCTCTCTTTCCCTCTCTCCCTCCCCCCCTCCATCCATCCTTCTGCAAATCAGGATGTTTTCCCTGGAGACTGATTACACTCCACAATGCCAAGAACTTATGGCCTCTGATGTTGTAAGAAATACATTACTGCTATGTTGCCAAGTAGTCAGGTATACTGTCATGCCATCTAACAAAGATTCAGTCTTGTCTACAGAGTAGATTACACTGTTGCATATGCCTGTAATGTTTCCAAGGTCCAGATTTGGGCACTAATTAGAACTTCATGCTACAGAACTCTTCCTTATATAATGCCAGAGACTTTGACTGGCTGATCAATGGTCAGAGAGAAAGGTTAAAGGGAAGTTTGGGTTAAACTGAACACGATGCACTTTTCACCCATTGTCTTCACTGGAGGCTAACATACAGGAAATAGTGAACAATGTAAGATTTGTATCAATGAGATGTAAAGACATACACAGGTGGAGCCTGTGTGTTCAGAGTATCTTAAGTGAGAGGAGAGGGGGGAAAAGGAGAACAGAGTGAAAAGGATGAATGCACAGAAGGGTGCTGGAAATGAGGACAGACATTGTTGACGAGACGGAGAGGAGCCGCCAGGTAGAACCAGTCGAGGAGCAAGGATGCAAAGCACTGAGGGAGTTTCAGAGAAGAATGCAGAGAACCACATGAAGAAGAATTCAGATCAAGCACAACCTTAAAGTAGAAAAGGGAGTTTGCTTTGGATTTTCAGGAAGTAGAGAGTGATAACAGTGGGGCTTAGGGAAACTAAGATGGCTACCATGTGGTGGGTGGATGAAGGAGCGTGGAGAAACTTGTCCTGCACTTGCTCTGAGTGGAAGCACGGACAGGAAAGATGTAAGATATTTGATTTTCAAAGAGTTTGGATAAGGAAAAGACAAGTTTGAATAATGGTGGATGGAAAACGGTGAGTCAGATAATCTGGTCACCTATGTAGAAGGTGAGACAACAAATTTCTTCCCACGCTGGGGTTAAATTTAATGGATTATGATAAAGAATAAATTCTCTGAAAAGCTGTAAATCTAGGCATGAGTTTCACCTGTTGCCCACTAATGGCAGAATTCCATTCTCCAAGGAACTCAATCTCCTTTTTGTTGATTCAAGAGTAGATGGAAACGAATCATCTTTCTCCAACGTCCATCAATTTAAACTCTAATTTCATCTTCACAGAAACATCTAGAGTATTTGTCCAAATATCTGTGTATGCTACTGTGGCTTAATCAAAATGATACATAAAATTCATCAGCACATTATGTCTTGAATGAGCTCAAGATATCCAGTAAAGACTCAGAGGACAGTTTGTACATCACAATCACAGAAAAGATGTACAGGCAGGATTAGAACAAACAAAAAAATCAGGTAATAATTCAACAATTCATCTACTGAGAGGAAAAAGTGGCATTACCTGATGGAACAACCTTGGTCATAGCTAATGGTGTTTGTCATTTGCTAAGAGGAGGCAAAAAGTATGCTCTCATCAGGGTGAAAGCCAAGCCACCAAGGTGGCACTTCAAGGGTAGTCCAATGTTCCCCACCTGTCCATTCTCAAGTGACTGCCATCATACCTTCATATCTACAAGGATTACTGCCCTGAGTCTCTTAGCATGATCTGCACCATATAACATCAGGATTAGATGAGAAAGGAGGTATTTTTTTCTCTTTGTCCCCTTTTGTTCAGGCTATGAAATACCAGTCATGTACTTAAAATAAGTTTAAGACCAGAGATCATAGGAAAGCAAAGTTGCTTTGGGGCCTGTTGTGGAGAACTACATAAGGTCATGTATAATATGGTTGACTTCAAAGAGGTGGCACTACCATGAGGACAAGTGTCCTCTTAGCAGTCCTACAATGGGAAGAACAAAAGTGTTTATGCCAGGTTGAGGGACATGGACCAAAAAAAATCCATGAATGGTTTCCTTTCTTTTTAAAGTTTTAAAAAGGCAAAACACATTTCTGTAAGCATCTACAGATTATAAGTTACACACAGTGATTAATTATAGAAAGATTATACACAGGCAACTGAGCAATTTCCTGCAAATGTCATATACACTTTTGCCAAAGCCATGCATGGGTCATGTCATCTACCTGACTTTCAAAATGTAAATGTCAGAAAAATGAGATCTTTGTCTTTCAATGCATCTTACTAATCTAAGAGTGTTTAGCACACTGTGAACACTGAGTCAAGCCAGTTAAAATTCAACTGCCTCCCTCTTCTCACTTGGCAAGAATGGCACAGAAAAGCAGCAGCTCTCCATTGCTAGCTGGCAAGTCATCTGTGTTGCCAGAATCCACCGTATATTTATTGGCTTTATCCTCTTTGAAATGTTAAAACAAGTACTAATCCACAGGACTTTAATGAAATGCTTGGTAAATATCAGCCAAAGTCAGCCTTCCCAAAACTCACCAGGCTTCATTCACAGAATGAAAAAACAAATGAAAGCACCTATAAAGAGAAAAGCAAATACCACCATTTGTATCTACAAGTTGGTTTGTTTGGAATAAGTTTCAGGAACGGGGTTAAATAAGAAGTACACATATATCTAAGGTACAAAGCATGGTTCTTAACATACATGAGCATAGTCAGCTGATTACTCTAAGCAAGCTAATTAACATTTCCCCTCTTACTGAGTTAGGTTTTATGTGCATGCGTGATAAGCACACAAGCT
>LOJH01006133.1:0-17408 GCA_001685095.1 Ellobius talpinus | reverse complement strand
GAAGGAAGGAAGGAAGGAAGGAAGGAAGGAAGGAACTGAATTAGGCCAAGTACTGAGCAGGACATCCAAGATTGTGGAAATACGTACATGCTGGGAATAGAATTTCCTAGAAGGGAAGCTATGTCTTGGCTGTGACTCCCTATGAGAACCAACTTCAAAGAACATTTCCTCTGGAAACTAAAGTATGGAAGAACACACACTCAGTCATGGAGGAAAGTCAGAATTCCTTAGCAGAAGTCCATTCCCAATGCACACTGGACAAAACTAGCTGCTGCTACTCCATAGACCTCTGACTTGATAATTCTCTCATAAACTGTACTGGTGATTCCAGAGTTTCTCTAGGAGGCTATAAGTGGCTTCCCAGGGAAGTGAGAGAGGAATCAGTTAAGCAACAAAACTTGAGTATCAGGCTGAAGTCCAAAGGCCTTCATCGTCTCCCAGGGGAGATGACAAGGTAAAGAAGGTGGGAGACCTTTGGTAGGGCTTGTCTGCATTTCATCCCAGGTGAATCTGGTCCTTTAAGGCATCCCTAGTGGCATCACTTCCTTGCTGGGAAAAGAGTCCCTTAGGACTAGCCAAGGGAACCTGGACAGCAGCACTGCTCCTGACCCTACGTCTTTATTGGCATCATGGGGAATGGAGGTTTCAACAGCCATGATCACATTAATTCCCCACTAAAGCACTTTCCTGAGATTTAATTGTAGGTTATATGCTTTATTTATGGGATAATTTGACCACTGTTATTAAATAGAAAATATATGCCTCCTATTACTTTGTTACATACAAAAAATAGATCTCCTATTTCCCATTGCTGCTTGTTTGATTTTTAAGTTTGTAGCCTTCATACATAAACTATTACATTTCCCAGTTCATTTTCCCCTGGGAAGTCTCATTTTCTGTCCTCGCTGTTAACTTTTTCTACTTGCTCCTTTGAGGAATATGTTAGGCAAGATACCCCCCTTGGTAGTTTATGCATTTTTGTAGTCATATCCTTGTAATGGCATGTTTCAGCCCTCATTGTTGGTAACTCCTCTACTTGGTAAAGACAGGTTGTCTTGTGCCATTGATCCCCTGTACTTAAAGTCCGTTTTCCTAAACCTTTCTTTGCAAACTCATGATCTACCATGAGGCCTCTTTATCGAGAGCCCCAGCTGGGTTTGAGCCTTGAGTAACCTCATCCATTCTAGGCCCATTTGCCCAGAATTGGGTAAACCTAGAATTTTCAATCAGACTTCATTATATAATAAAATCTACAGGGAGGTCTTTTTCAACACCCTAGAATCTTCCTATGAAAATTTGTCCATCTCTTTTTCTTGACATTTGTCCTCCCCAAATCTCAGCATACCTTCTGACCCTGTGTGGTATGAAGCACCCAGAGGCAGAGCTGAGTTAGCATGCTGGGAGTGAGACCACAACCTTGGCTGTCCCGGTTAAGAGGTGTCATGCAATTATTCAGGAATGAAGATAATATTTAAATGTGATATTTCAAAAATAAATAAAATCAGTGCAAAGAATTGATGATACAGAACTAGCCAAATTGTAGGTACAGATATCCTGTTGTTTGTTTCACGGTCCTGCTGTAGTAGCAACAGACATTTCCAATCTGCCCTCAGCTTCCGGCCCACGAGGGCCTGCAGGCAGGCTTATGACGATTGCCATGAAAGCAAACAGATTGGGCATAGTGGGGCTTCAAATATAGTCATTTTCTTACTGTGCAGATTTTATTAACTTTTTTATTTGGGGTTCAAAGTGTGGAAAGCTATTTTGTTAAGTGTCTACAGGAGCGCACATTTCCTGTATAGCTTCAGGATATAATCTGGCTCCATAGAAACAGAACTGAGTCATGATCCCAAAAATCTGTCCTCTCTAAGTGGAGACTTGATGCTTAATAAGGAATTAGTAAGGTAAACTGTCCCACATGACACTGCAAGCTGTATTCATGAAGATGGCGAAGTTATCACTATAAGTCACTAAAACATTATTTTAGGTGAGAAAGGTATTAATTTTTCATGTATTCACTGAGATATAATTAGTTTCCATGACGTTCTCTTTTCTCTTCTCTAATGACTTCAGACTATTGAAAGCTGTAGCCTAATCTTATCCCACCTGGAAAACGCTGGCGACCTGAGCACACTGCCTGCATTGGCAGGTGGTTCTGCCTGCATCTCTTGGCTTGCACACCAGCCCAGCTCTGGGACCTAGCCCACCATCATTTCTATGCCTGGGCCAGCGTTTGAAAGTCTCTTTCTAGTATGTCAGGTCCCTTTCCTAGTTGACCCATAACAGCCAGAACATAACCAGACAAACAAAACATTTTTAAGCGTTCATTTGGCATTTTTCAAAGTCCAAAAGAGTTAAATTTCAGCAACTTCGAATGGTTGAAAAATTATTTACAAGAAATATTTCTTTCCACTCCTATAGGAAATAGGAGTCTTAGATGGAGAAGGACAAAAACCCAAGAGGGAGGCTTAGAGAGATGGCTCAGAGGTTAAGAACATCCAGAAACCAGGTTATACAGTATTTAAATATAATATACAGAGGTCCATGCATCCCCACCTGAAGGGCAGCAGAGCAGAGGAAGTGTGGGAGTGGCTCAGAGGGAATCTAAGCCCAGGAACAGAGAAGTTCCCACATAAGGCACTGCTTACTCTGCAGGGCTTCAGTGGCATCGCTGGGCTCTTGCAACCCTGTCTCACAATTTCCAGTACCGTGGAGGATGCAAACCACAAAGTCATTGTGCTTCAAAACTGACTCTGTTAACTGTGCTTGTCTTAAAAATCAAGAGGTGTTCTGTCTCTGTATTAAGCATCTAAAGCAGTTAAAGAATTGTTTCTTTCCATGGGGAAATACCTCCTGCGTGCCACATCTATCTGTCTCAATGAAGTAATAAATAGCGTGATCAACTGAGATCATTCCCACTTCGTGCTAGGGTCTCCTTGATGTGGATCCATCTTAGCTGCCCTTGAACTGAAGTCATTTTACTCTATCTCTTTACACCAATTCTTATCATGTTCTTGCTTTCCTCTGCCCCAAGGATAACCACTGCATGAATGAATGAATAAATGTGTGGCTAAATGGATAGAGAGATGGTTGATGGGCGGCTGCTACTTGTAATAATCATGTCCAGGATGGAAAAGTTCCTGAGCTTGTTTTATTGGGTTTTTTTTGTTTGTTTTTTGTTTTTTGTGTGATAGAGGAGAACACAAAGTGCTTATGTTGCAAAATGGGGTCCTCCTTCATATCATATCTTACCTTAAAACCATGTTCAAAGTGACTGATTTGATCAAAAAGATAGCTGTCATTGGAGCATACTCCATCACAGATAAGGACAGGTGTCTAGATATATCTTCTTTCCTAGGTAGTAAGTAATAAGCTATTGCCTGAATCAGTCACATTTTCTCCTTAGTGTTCACCTTGCTTTTGCATTCAGCCTTTGAAATAACCACACACTCACACACACACACACACACATACACACACACACTATCACCCTATGATTTTTCCTATAGATTTGAACTCTTATCACTTAATGCATGATTAGTCTTTGATTTCTTAATGCAGTTCATTTTCCTTAATAAATCTTACAAACTCTTTGAAATATTTTATAAAATAAAAGATGAAATGCCATATTTTATGAATAGTGAACCAGTATCAAATGTATGAAATTAATCAAACATTCAATGTACCAAAGGTAGTTCAAAACCTTTTGCCAACCAGTTGGAGATGAACAGTGCTTCGAAATCTGTTTGAAATAGCTCCAAATGGAATTATTGCAGTATCCCCAAAAAGTTCACGCTTTAAAACTAGTTTTTAAAAATAGCATTTGAGAAACAGTATTTTACATTCTTTCCTTCTTTGTACATAAAGGTCCCTGCCAACTAGAATTGTAATGCCATATTAATATCTTCAAATATGTATTTATAAGAGTTATAGTATACTTATCATACATAAATAAATAGATGATAGATAGATACATACATACATAGGTAGATATAGATATATATAGATGATAAATATATATAAATGGATGATAGATACATAGATTATAAATACATAGATCAATCATAGGTACGTAGATGGTGGATAGATAGATGATAGACAGATAAATAGACTAACATTTGCAGAACTTCATTTCAGAATCCTTTGAAGCAGGAAATAATTGTCTTAGGAGACTGATCTACAAATATCTTTCACAAATATAACTTGGCAAAGCCACAAAAAGCTATCATACCAGTTTTCTTTCTAAAAGACATATATCCTTATGTTTCAGAAAGATGTAAGCAAAGATGGATGTTAACCAAGTTAGACTGACAACAGCTTAGAAAGTCAGACATGTTTTTCAACCTTCATTTTCTTAATGAATTCTTTAGCTATACAGTAGAAAATGTCATTTATTTTTCCAAAATGACATCTGTCAATATAAAAGTCATTATAAATGTCACACAGAAGAATGTGTCTAGAGGCTGCTCATTGTGATGACATCATTTTTTGCTCATCAAAGCACAAAGCTATTGCTCAAATTTGATTTTTTTTCCTTTAATTAACTTGCCTCTGGAGCAGTTTTCCCTTTGTGGGCTTCACTAGATTTTTGTATCAAACACAAATATCTGGACAGCTCTTACTGGCCCAAGTCTTTACTGGTTTAATTTAATAAAGAGGAGCCTGTTCATGAAGTGGGAACCAAGGGGATTGACTTACAAGATTGTCTTACATCATCCATGGACCGGGTCAGGTTGGGGCTGAGCTCACCAGGGATCTCCAGTCACTGATGTTCCCCACAGTGGATTAGAGGACTATTCTTCTACCCTTACTCCCAGACTTTTCAATGAATCAGAATTTCTTCTAGGGATCCTCACAGAGCATCATAGATTCTGGATGCCTAGAGCGTGGCAAGTTCGCATGTCTTACAGACTCATGACAGGAATCTGTTTCCAGGAGAGGAAAGGCTTGAAAAATTGTGGCTTTCCAGTAATACGTACTTTGTATATTTGGGCTTTAAGAGTTCAAAGCTTCTCTTTGAGTTTAATTCCATTAATCTATTTCCACATCGATCCATAAGATGCAAAAGATAGTTATTCTTCTTCCCATTGCAGAGAATTTGTGAGGAATATTATGGGTTTTCATTCTGTATTGCCTGTTCAAGTTACTACAACCACCATCAATGAAAGTGCCCCCAACAAAAACCTAGACACTGTCCAGGATGCTCCTTCACACCGCTCAGCTCCAGGTGTCACCCAGTCTTCCACCTTTACTTTGTATTATAGGTTCTGGCTCTTTGCACTTCTGTGCCCTTCCACCTACATCCTTCTGACATTCCCTCGTTCTTGGGATTGACTTTTTCTAGGAAAATGTTTTCTGGAACTTAATGTACAGCCAGTTAGAATGGCCTCTCTCCCCCACGCCAGCCAGCTAGAAAGGGTTGTCTCCCCCTCCCCTTTTAGCCTCAAATCCAATTTCTTCTTCAAATGTGCATGTTTTGAGACAATCCTTCCGTAAGTGTGACTGTGACTGAGATGTGTTAGGCACAGTTGGAAGAGCTGCTCTTCGGGTGAGACACGAGTCTCCAGTCTCTCATGGTACTGATGGGAGTGGATTCCCATTTTCTCATTGATTTAACCTGCTCCTCCTTTCTCGTGCTCTCCACTCTTCAGTCTTCCAGTTTCTCCACTGGGCTCATTAATTTCAGGACCGGCCCCATCGGGATATGAGGTCTAACAGTGTGAGCTGATCTACTGAATAAACTTCATTGCTAGTGAATACAATTATGCTTTTGTGATGAAATTTTATGAGGGACATAAAGTAGGCTTTTGCTAAATTGCCAGGCTCGCTGGTGTTAAATGCACCTAATACAATTTTCCCTAACTCCAAATGTCTACAGTTGGTGCATTCGTCATTCAAAGGGGGTTAGGGAAGTCCCCTGAACTTGCTTGGTTGATGCTCAGAGTTCAGCTTCCAAGCTCTTCCTAACAAAATCAAGGGGAGGCAGGGTCTGACTGGCAAATCTGCTTCTCCCAGCTCCTCATCCAAAACTCTGGAATGCTCTGAGGAAGCAGAAAATCAAAGCCCTTCAGTTTATTATTAGGATTGCTACATCTTGAACCCACCTCAAATGACTTGTATAGTGAAGGGAGATTTAAATAAATTAAATGTATGCTTAATTCTCAAGCAATATCCTTGAAGCCAAGTACCAAGCGTTAAGAAAAATTGCAAAAGCATAATTAAATCTATGTATATCGCCTTTTTTTAACCTGACGGCTTATACTAAGAGTATCACACACATTATTTGTAATATGTCAGGAGTTCTGCCCATGTTATCGTGTTTTCTATCTTTAAAAACAATTTACTTTTGATATATCAAAAAGAAGTTAAAACTACTACCTTCTCGGGACCAGAATTTCAGTGCCTTAGAATGATCTGGAAACCTTTGAGATGTGACTACACAAGGTCCCTCTCCTGCTAACCTACTTCAGTTTTTTTCCAGAAGGTCTCATGTCATAGAAAAGTCCTGAGGACTCCACAGGACTGTAATGTTGAAGTTCTGTGTTTTGATTCATCATCTCCAAATATCTCAAGCAGATTTTATTTATTTGCTTTGGGAAATGTTAAGGGTTTTTATTAGCAATGCTAAGAATCAAATCCTGGACTTCATCCACGCTAGGCTAGCACTCTACCACGGAAGCGCTTCCATAGCAAAGAGAACCATTCTTAAAGGAGACATAGACATGACTCATAGAAATACAAAATGTATTCACGTTGAATATTTTATTTGCTTTATTAGGTAAGAAGATACTACCATTGGTTCAAAGAGTATTTGTAGAACAGACCAAATATAAGTAAAGGGTTTGGTGAGCTGTGCCTCTGTGTTCACACTCTGACTGCCACCTGGCTTTGTACTCTCTGCAAACCAGGAAATTTATATGTTTATAGATGGCTGGAAAATACTTTTAAAGATAATATTTGTGACATACAGAAATAATATCCAACTCAACTTTAGGATCCATAAATAAAGTTTTATTGAATGCTATCATATCTTCCCATGCACACTGTGCATTTAGTAGTGGTTCTAGAGTCTGTACAGCCTGTTTTGATTAGATTGCTAGTTGGCCAGTTTCAAAAATCATTTGTTTTTCGCCAAATCTGTGAGGCAATCAGAAATGCTGACAAAACAATTGCAAATTAATGCAAAACCAGTAAAAATCTATGCAACAATAAACGCAGTGTTGGAACCGCTCTTTCACAGGGAAAAATAATGTTGTCTTCGTCGGATAAAGTTGGCTCACATCTCTATAGACTGGAAGTATTTGAATTACCATTATTTTTCTTCAGATTATGGAGGTATAAAATGGCTCTGTCAGAGACAATTAAAAAGTCCAGCCCCCTGTGACGCTAAATGGTCCTCATCGAGCTGCCAGGTGCTGCTCAGCAATTCACCGAGAAGATGCTAACCTTTTAAACTCATAACAATTGTTTTTCACAATTTTTCCTGACATGAACTAAGCTCCTTTAACTTTTTCGGTATTTCAGAGACAGACTCCGATCAGAGCTCATTTCGTTCTAACTGCACTTGGGACATGGCCAGGTCCCCTACTCGCTTTATAACACATCTCTGCTTGCTGTGGGAACTTGGCACACACCACTGACTGACTGCTACCATGCTAACTGAACGCTAGCTCCTGTGTGGAGCTCATTTGCAGCCCAACACAGCTCTTAGTGGACACGCTGCACTGCAGTGACTGAAACATGCTACCCACGGACTATCCCGGCTCTGCTCTGGGGCAGCACATATGCTTAACACAGGCACAGCCAACAGAGGTGTTTCATGGAGGACTGAGCCATGTCTGAGCTTCAGGTTCCTACCTCCCAAAAGTAAATTCACACTATTCAAAATGTTTACTTGTATTGATTTTCTTTCATTCACTATTAAAATACTTTTTAAAAATTCACAAATATCAAAATTGCTGGTTATCCTCTGAAGAGCTGGATAGTCAGTTTTATGTTCATGTAAACTATTATTTATTGCAATTAAGGCAACTCTCATTAAATATGAATTTAATATTTTTCATGATAATTTGATGAAAACCTTTTGTGAAGTAAATAATTTCCTAATTTGTAGAAAATGTTTGGATTTTCTTAAAATTGGCTCTTTGGAGTTCACAGTCAAACTATTCATAGGTGTTTTCTGAGGAGACTATCCAGAAGGCAGGGAAAGGCACCTCCAACATAGGTCATTCGACTTTTACAGCTGGTCACAGCTTGTCTTTCTTTAAGACACAAAGTACTGCCCTTGCGAAAACTTTTGATTCATTTTTCTTGTATTCAGCTTTATTTAGTGATCCTCTAAAGCAAGCCGGGCATGTCTCGTCAGTTTCCTTTCCCAGTCACAAACAGTCATCCCGTATGCACCCCAAAGCCCCTGCATACCCCTTTTACAGAACTGCATACACTTGCTATCAGATGAGTAACGCTTGAAGTTTGAGGATCCCTGAAGACAAATGCTCTTTCTGTTACAAAACCCACTGGAGCCACCACAGTGTAGAGGTGGGTATTTAAACCCGAGCTTGAGCACTTACACACTGGGCGTATAACTGAGATCTGTGCCTCAGTTTTCCATCTTTGAAATGGTCATGATGGTACGTTACCTCAAAGAGATCTTGGGAAGGCTGGCTAAATATGTGCAGTGATTACAACCGTACCTGGCATGTTCCAAGTAGTTAAAAATGAGAGCTATTAGTATGATCTCGTACAGCTGTTACACAGTCACCAGGAAATACATAGTTGTCAAATGAACGGATGAATGGCCACGTGAAATAAAGGCAGGAAATGAGTCAGATATCCCAAGTGTTTTGTTTTCTGCTCAATGCTCTCTTGAATGTACAGAAAGTTTAATTTTAGAGAGAAAAAATGAAAGCAACAATATTCTACCATACTTCTAAACAATGAGTCTCTGTAGAAATGACCCTGGATTAAATGAAAAAAATTGTCTTCTCAGGTTCTCACCCTACTCCTTGGCCTTACTTTAAACTAGTTGTCTATACAATAACTCTAAACACAGACCTTACAGTTGATTTAAATTACCATTTTATTCCAAAACACAGTAGGTGTTCAATAAATGATTGATTTAGATAATAAGTTAAGGATGTAGATAGGGACAGGCAGAAGTTAAAAGCAGTAGCTATTCTTGCAAAGGATCCAGGTGCGTTCAGGTCCCAGCACCCACCAGAGGCTGAACACCTTCAGGAACTCCTATTCCACGTGTCCTGATGCCCTCTTCTGGCCACCGTGGGTATGGCATGCATGTGATACATTTATGGTGGCAAAACTCAAACACTGGAGAAAAATAAAATGTGGTTAGTGTAGCTAAAGGTCTGCCAATTTTGCTAATCTTAGGGGGGAAGTCTCTTTAAGTTTGAATTTTATATATTTCTGCTCTGGTTATTATGCTTTTCTCTCTAATTTTGGATTTGGTTTATGTTTGCCTTACTGGGCCTAAGGTATATTGTTCTTTCCCTAGTTTGTGATGATGAACTTATTACTATAACTTTCCCTCTTAACATGACTTTTCTGTATTGCACAGATTTTGATATTTTTATTTTCATTTATTTCAAGGACTGCGCATCATTCCATTCTAATTTGTTTGGTTAACCATTGGTCATTTCAAAGCATGTTGCCTAAACACTATGTATATCTGTTCTTATAGGATTTTAGTTTTGTTCTGTAGTGGTCTGAAAAGATACATAATATTACTTTAACGTTTTTTTTAATTCACTGACTTTTGATTTGTGGCCTAATGTGGAGCTCTGAGAGGAATTCATATTCTACTGCTGTTGGATGGAGTGTTAGTCTCCTCTGCTTTACAGCAGCCTACCAGACATTCATATAGACAAGAACATAAGCTACAAATGCCAACACCTAGACTTCTCTTAAAGTAGAGATTTATTAAAATAGTAAAAATAAAAACCATTCTCATATAATAAAATATTAATAGTCCAAGGGTTACATTTAAAATATTAATTAATAAGGAAGTGAAACGTTATGAGCAGCTCAAAAGAGAATTTAAAACACACAGTTACCAATCACAAATGAGGAAATGAATGAAAAAATAGACATTAAACTTCCCAATACCTACAGAGAAATAATGATTTATATTCCCTTTGATGAAAATCCTCTTTATTACATGAACAAAAATAATCAGCACTTCTTAACTGATACCTTGCAAAGACAACAGAAAGCACAGGACCTGTCAATCAGATAACCTTGAAGATGCCCTAGAAAAGACACATTACATAAGGCATTCATGCTTTCTCAATGCTCATTTTTAATTTAAGTATAGTTTTCAAGGTATGCTTTACAGCTTTTTAATTAACTTTGAATTTTCTAGCAATACAACTAAACTAATTGGTAAATTAAAGACAGATTATGCTTTGTGTTGTATGAATTTTTATTAAAGTTAACCAACATTTCAAAACGCTATTGACTTCTCTTCAAATGGAGTCAAGATATTTCTATGGTCCTGTAGCATTGAAACAGGATGACTCCCAGCTTTGGAATTTACGGTGATACTGAAGATGTTCACATCACATACAAATGTGAGAGCAGAGAGCCGGCATACATGTGTAACGCAAGCCGCTCCAGGAGGACAAGAGGCTTGAGGCTAGCTGTGGCAGCACAGCAGGTTCAGGGTCACCCTGTGCTGCTGATAAAACCATGTCTCAAAAATAAACAGAAAAGTGTCAACATACTTTATTGCTTCTTATGGCATTATAATGCCTCTTAAAACATACACTATTCTTTTATAAATTATTTTCCTTTTATTTCTTCTTCATGTTGTACCACTGCATAACCGATTTTGAAAATGTGTATTAATCAGGTCATATTCTTGATCAAGTTCATTTCAGGATAGTAAATGAAATATTATAAAATATTTTGTATGAAAAGGAAGTACTGGTTCCTTGGGATGGAAACGTCGGGCATGGAGATTAGGTCAGTGCAAGCTGGAGTGGCAGCTCCATGGGGACTCACACTCCGGGAGGACAAGAGGCTTGAGGAGCCCTGCTTCCTACTTAATAAATGCAATAGATGCAAACTTGCTTCCTGTTCCAAATGCTTCCCTATAAACAGGAAACTGACAACTAATATCCCCACTGGATCTCAGAACACTGATGTCATCCATTTTAGCATATTGTCTATAAATTCTACTGTGTTCCTATCATATAAGTATGTTTAAAATTAATTATTCTAAACCCATAGCCAAATTCTTTCTTTACTATAGTAAAAGCCAGAGACAAACTCTGGCAACACAAAGCCCTCTTGCGTTGATCTTAATGGTATTTGTGTGGAGTGGTTATCCCCACTGCACATAAAATGCCTCTGAATTTGATGACTTAGAGCAACAACAAAAAAAAAATTATCTCTTTCAGTTTCTATAGAAACCTAGGAGTGACTAGCTCTGGCTTAGGACCTCATATTGGCTTGATGTCAAGATATCAGTGAAGGCTGCACTCCTCTTAAATCTTGATATATATGCTCTGATGATATCACTGCTGAAATGACTTCCTGAGCTGGAGTTAGTCAAAGGCTCAGGCCTTTCTCAAATGGCTTCTGTGGTGGTTTGAAAGAAAATGGCCCCCAAAGGGAGGGGCATTATTAGGAGGTGTGGCCTTGTTGGAGTAGGTGTGATCTTAGTGGAGGAAGTGTGCTGCTGTGGCAGTGGGCTGTGAGGTCTCATATATGCTCAAGTCATGCCCAGTGAGACAGACCACTTTCTGTTGCCTGCACAAGATATAGAACTCTCCACTACCTCTATGGCACCAAACTGACCTGCATGCCACCGTGCCCACCATGATAATGAACTGAACCTCTGAACCATAAGTGAGGCCCCCCAGTTAAATGATTTCCTTTATATGAGTTGCTGTGGTCATTGTGTCTTTTCACAGCAGTAGAAACCCTAAGAAATTGGTACCAGTGAAGTGAGATATTGCCATGACAGACCTGACCATGTTTTGGGGAGGTAGTGGAAAGACTTTGGGGCTAGAAGAGCCGTTGAGTGTTAAAAGCTCTATGGGATGGTCTGTGAGATCTTGGACGATAAGGATGTTGAGAGCAGTGCAAAGGATGGATGCCTGGCTTGTGAAGTTTCAGAGGGAAGTTTAAAGACTCTCTCGGGGCCATTTGTTATTGTGAATTAAGATTCTGTAGTTCTGGTTAGCTGGAGCTGAAGAATCAGCTGTGATAAACAAGATGCCAGAACTACTGAAGCAAAACTTTGTTTTACTGGGACACTTGACGCTGGTCAGCTGGAGCTAAGAAATTAGTGGTAATTAAGAGGCCAGCCAGGAATCTTAGCTTAAGTCAGGGAGCCTAAACTGACTGTCTCCTGTAATCAGATTGGTGACTACCCTAATTGTCATCAAAGAGCCTTCGTGTAGTAACTGATGGAAGCAGGTGCGGAGAGCCACAGCCAAGCACTGGGTCAAGTTCTGGGGCTCCTGTTGAACCGAAGGAAGAAGGATTGTATGAGCCGAGGGGGGTCAAGGTCATCACAAGGGAATTCACAGAGACAACGAACCTGGGTTCATAGATACTGGACCAACAGCTAAGGAGTTTGCATGGGACCAACCTAGGCCAGTTGTATGGTTTGTTCTACTTGTGGGACTCCTAGAAGTGGGAGTGGAAACTGTCCCTGACACTTTGGCAGGCTTTGGGAAATCTATTCCCCCATACTGGGTTGCCTTACCAAGCCTTAATAGGAAGGGAGGAGCTTAGTCCTACCTCAACTTGATATGCAATACTTTGTTGACCCCCTTTGAGTTCCTGTCCTGACTTCCTTCAATAAGAACAGCAATCTGGACGTGTAAGCCAAATAAACTTACTTTTTGGTCATGGTATTTCATTGCAGCAATAGAAACCCTAAGACAAATGCCTCCTGCCAGGCAGCTTGGGGTTCCCATGCTATGACAGCTTATTTTATCCAGAGTTATTATTGACCCAAGAGAGATGAATGGAAAGACTGATACGTTCTACACCTACGATTATTAATTTGTTGTTATTGTTGTTGCCCTAACTGGCCTTAGACTCACAAAGCAGGCTGGGGAAGACCTCTATGAGTCCGTAAGGACAGTCCTGAGAGAATTAACTGACAGGGCAATGAAGCACATTAATAAAAACTCAGAGAAATTGGGGTTCAACCTGAAGATCTGAAAAGCAAAGCAGCCAGCCACTGGCTTTTACCTCAACCTCAGTCCGAAAATGGTGATCCTGCCTCCGGGAATCTCAGAATGAGACTTTCTAGGGCTGGGACTAAAGGGGTGCACCACTGGGATTAAAGGCATACAACACCTCGTTTCTATAGCAACTAGTGCAGTTACTAGGATTAAAGTGTGATATTGAGGCCTGGTCTGTAAGGCTGGCCAGTGTGGCTGTTTTACTTTTCTTGTCCTCAGGTCAGTTTTATTTATTAAAATACAAGGGAAATGCCACTACAGGGCAAGGTCCACCGTGAGTGGGGTAGCAGAATTGCTCGGGATAAGGACCCAGATGGAATACAAAAGGAGGCAGGGTCATAAGCAGGGTACTGCTGGCATTCCCCTTTTCTCTGCTGCCTCTCTCCACAGCTACATGGTTTGCTGCCATGACATTCTTCTGCCTCACAGAGAGCCAAGGGACCATACCCTAAACTCTCAGAAACCACAAGCCCAAAGAAAGTATTCCTTCCAGTTCTTTCTGTTGGTTACTTGTTTATGTCAAGGACAAGCTCCATCTCTTACAATGCCTGAGTCTCAGAACCACGTGTCACTTCTGTAGGACTTCTAAGAAATCGTCCCTGTGAAGTGTGCAAGAGGGAGTGAGGGGCATGGACCACGTGGGAAAGGACCATTCATGCCATCTTGGAAGCTGACTACCACCTTTTTTTTTCTATTCTAACTCCCAAATGATCACACCCATGGAGGCTTATTCTTGCTTTAACATGCCCAGCCTGAGCTTAACTAATTTCTAGCCAGCTTTTCTTAGCTTATCCCTTCTGCCTTTTGCTTCTGGGCTTTTAACCTTTCTCTATTTCTGCATATCTTTTCATTTCTTATTATTCCGTGACTGGCTGTGTAGCTGGGAGGCTGGCCCCTTCTTTTCTCGCTCCTTCACCCTCTTCCCAGATTTCTTCTTCTATTTATTCTCTCTGCCTGCCAGCCCTACCTGTCCTTTCTCCTGCCTAGCTATTGGCCGTTCAGCTCTTTATTAGACCAACAATGTGTTTTAGATAGGCCAAGTAACCCAGCTTCACAGAGTTAAACAAATGCAACACACCTTTGCAACATTAAAACTAATGTTCTGCAACATAAACAAATGTATCATACCTTAAAATAATATTCCACAACACCACCCTTTAATATTTTTGCACTTTTCATGTTACTGGATTCAGATTTTGTTTAATATTAACCATTATTATTTTTACAGATGCATATAAAGTTACAAATCGAGAGAAAATGTCTGATCCTTTTACTTAGAGCTGGAGGGGACTAGAGAAATGGCTCTGTGGGTAAGAGCATTTGCTGCTCTTGAATAGGACTCGGGTTTGTTTCTCATTACCCACATGATGGCTATAACCATCCATAATTCCAGTTCCATGGAATTCAATACCTCCTCACCTCCTAGGTGCCATGAATGTGGCACACATACATACATGCAGACAAAATACTCATATACACAGAAAATTAAACAAGTAAATATTTTAAAAGAAAATTAGAGCTAAAAAAAGACAGACAAGAGTTGTACCATGACTATATTCTTAAAAATGACTTCAATGTGGATCAATTCTATGGTACAATGGCTTCATTTGTTCCTAAATATTCATTTCTTCCTGGAAAAAAATTATCAGACCACCCACAAATCAGGAAAAAGCATAGGCTGACTCTTTTTCCAAATGCACACAGTTTCCGTATATGGGCTGATTCTAAACTGAAAACAGGTAGAGACCAAGGTCTCCAGACTAAAGACAGAAGAGAAGCTGTTCTGTGGCTCTGGGCTCTGCAGCCTCCGTCGCTTTATGAGGCCGTGTTGACCAGGATTCCAAGGCTCCCGCACTTCTATCAGTGAGAGGAATGAGGAAAAAACTAACTTTTGATTGATGATTTAAGAATAAGAATTCAGCATGGTTTCTTAAGAAGGAAAGAAAGTGTATGTTTGTGTTTTATTCTCCTGATGATCCCTGGTTAGCAGCACCTCTGCATCTTCTGTCTGTCCGATCACTTAGGGAACAGACAATGAGACCGATGCATCAAGAATTAAGTAATTCATATCATCAGAAGTACAAAGAATATAATCAGTGTGGAGTTTATAAAATGCCCAAGGACAAATGAAAAATGATCCAAAATTATTTGTAGAGCTCCTATCACCCAGCGTGGGTCAAATCGACAATTCTTGCCGTCCCAGCCTCAACCCCATCCTTCAGTTACAGACACCTGGCTAAAGGGGTGGTAAAGATCAGATGAAGATCTCTGGGGTTTAGGATGAAATCTTGAGCTTATCAAGTTGACTTTAGGATATTGCCCTTCTGGCTCTGCTCAGAGCCTTTACGGGCAAATAGAACTGCGTACATTTATCATGAATAATGTGATGTTTAAATATATTTATACACACACATATATGCAAACACTGTTCTTTCAGGGGTATGAAAGAAGACACAACTTGAGATTAAAGTTATGTATTCTGCTCAAGTTGTAAAACCTGATTGCATGGGAAATTCAAGACATAGTCAGGTTAGTTGCATTGTTCTCTTAAAGTCAGGCTAAACTACACAAGCTGGGTACACAGGAGAAGAAGCAGGGTAAGTACATAGCCTTAAGTGACCTCAAACGTATTATTGACTTGGCTAGAAAGCCTGGAAAAAATTCTATTTCTTTGGGGTCAAAAGATATTTTCAGAAAAAAAAATGTGTTGACACCACACTGAATTACTCCATTTATGTAAAATGGCTTTATGTAAACTGAAAAAAATTACATAAATGGAAGACAAATTAGTAGTTGCTGAATGTTGAGGAGGGGATAGGATGAAAGGGAAGCTGGAACTAAAACACAGTGGCTTGGTGGTGATTTCTGTCATATTAAGTGTTAGTTGACACTGTATGCTGATTTGGAAAGATTGTCATTAGACACGAGGGGGCGGGGACATGAGATCTCATGTGTTACTATCTCCTTTACTGTAATAAACTTCAGTCATAGTCATCTTTCAATAGACAATTTGGTGGGTTTAGCGTATTCGTGTTGTACAGTCGCACCTCTGGTTAAGTCCAGAACTATTTCATCACTGCGCAAGGACCGCCTGTCACATAAGGCAGCCGCATCTGTGCCTGGGGTCTGGCTTTCTGCCTGCGTTAGAGAAGCTCCGACGTGAAGCCCCTGTGAGTTTATGTCCTTCTCAGAGCAGGCACGCTAAGCCCTGAGCCTGTGGGCGACCTTCTCCACTTTCTTCTCCACGGGACGGAGCTGTTCCTCAAAGCAATTCTTCCTCCGCATTTTTTCTCCAAAGTTTTTGGCTAGTGGGCTGTTCTGCCCGCCGGTGCCACTGCCTCACACAGCAGCAATTAGTACATGTGGCTGTGTGGTTTCAACAGGCACCCTGCTGGCAGCCACTTCAGCCTCAGGAGAGCTCTGCTAGGAGAGGAAAAGGCAGGCCTTTTGAGTCTGGCTTCCAGGGAGTCAAAAGACAGGTCAAAACAAATAATTACTCTTGTTTCTTCAGTGGTTCCATTCTGCTTGCGAAGCCGTGGTACTGGGAATCAGGGCTGCTGTTTCCCAGGCTACCGCGGAGCCACATAACACAGGGAAACAGGAAAAGCAAAAACTGCCACACAGTCCACCGTGAGCGCTGAGATTCAGCCTGGTTTTCTTAATTAAGCATCCCCATGATTACTAACTAACCATTTCTTGTCAACTTCTAGAGTTTTGAGAAAATCCGTTCTGACAGCCCACCAGCCTTATGTCGCTGCCCTGAAGGAGCAGAACGATGCTCTTGTGAGAGCATCAGTGAGAGCCTGCGCTAATTTCTAGAATCCTAAGAAAGGATGTCTGTGTTTGAAAATGTGTTCAACTGCCATAACATTGGCAGACTGCAGCATTCAGTGGGGTCACACTGTCCCCAAGCTCGCAGTCCCTTGATCATGACACTATTTTTGCTACATGCTTCTCCTTTGCGTGAGTGAATCACGACTGATTCCCTCACCTGGTTTTGTTTCCAGAGTACCCAGCCCCAACAGACATCCATATCGTCTAATGTGTTGGAGGATCACGGTTCTGGCTTCCTCCACTACACGGTGCACACATGGAGACTGACAGCTCTTTTGTTTGCTGATTTGTCTGAGCGCCTGGACTAGCAAATGGGAGGCTATTGGTATCTATTCAGTCACTGAACAAATTGAT
>LOJH01006132.1:0-32494 GCA_001685095.1 Ellobius talpinus | reverse complement strand
TCTCTCTCTCTCTCTCTCTCTCTCTCTCTGTGTGTGTGTGTGTGTGTGTATGTAGATACTGCACACCTGACTGGGTGGGTGCTGGAGTTTATGTGTGGCTGCTGTTTTTGACCAAGTACAGACGTGAGTGGGGCTGCTGGCTGGGACTGTGGGTGTTGTTTACCTGCTGGAGTGAAGCTTGTGTCTGGTCCAGGAAGGAGTCTGATGGTACAGAGAAGCTGGTCACTCTTGGTTTTAGGGGTCTATGGGAGGCTGTCTGAGTACCCTAGGCCTGTGTTTATGAAGAGAGAGACTGTGTGTGTATGTGCTAGGAATATTGATTTCTTCTTGCTCGGCAGCACAGCTGCCCCTGAGCTGTCCGCAGGCCCCTCCATGAGCAGGGGTGTGGGGCTGAGGGGATTTGTTGACAAGTGGACTGGGCCTCTCTGGGGGAAGCCCACCTGGAGCCCTTTAATCATTTATTTCAAAATTCTCAAAGCCTGCTTGGCAGTTGCAATGAAAAAAAAAATGAGTGTATTCTGCAGTACCCTGTCCCACCCCAGGAGTGGGGTTCTGGCCTGAAGCTTCATGTGGGGCTGTGGGAAGGGAGGCCATTTCCTAAGACCCCGTACTTCTAGCATCGAAGGCAGAGGCCAGGCATGTTGCAGCTGCACAGTCGTCTGTCTAGAAATGTGGCTTCCTCTGGGATTGGGGGGTCACAATCAGATCCTACAGGTGGTCAGCACCCTACACACTTCCTCAGCCGTCCCATCCAATGATTGAATTCCTGTCCTCTTGTACCAACACCCTCATACTGCAAGAGAGCAAAGAGTCTGGGCCTTCAGTCTCATCAGTAGTAAGACTCTGAGGTTTATTGAGTGCCTAGTGTATATATACCAGCCGCTACCCTGGGACCAGGGGCACAGCAGTGAACATAGCTCAGAGTTATGTTTTGAGTCCCCATGCATCCAGCAGTGTGACCACGGAAAATGGGTCAGCAGTATCTGGCCATACCTCTTCTTCCCTAGAACTGAAGGGGTCTAAGGGCTTTTCCTCTCCATCAAAATCTCCCCATTGTCACCACTTTCGCTGGTATGTCCATGGCTGCCTCCATTGTATTTCTGTCCCACGTCCATCAGCAGAAGTCACTCTGTGTCTCTGATAGAAGTCTTCCAGCTGCAGGGGCTCCTGCCTAGATTCTGGATCTGGATTGCTGGTTGGCAGCTGCTCTGCAGCCACAGTGGGGCCAGGTATCCTGGAGAGCAAGGAGCCCTGCTCAGGTGCATCCCATCAGCAGCAGAGCAGATGGGCAAACCCCCCACTACCACCACCACGTGGTTTCTAAGGAAACCTGGGAGGGCTGGAGAGACTCATGGGTGATGTGGAGGCTGAGCTAGATGTTTCTTTGGCTACAGAGCCTTCCTGGGACCTTCTTGCATCTTACCTATAGTTAGTCCTGTTACCTAGTCATCTCCTACTCTCTAAACTCATACAGGAGCCAGCATGTTCCAGAGACTTAAAAACCCCAGTCTCTGTGCCTCATGTCACTCTCAGGCTGGCACACTGTCCTGCATTCACAGGCTTCTTGAATAGCATGGGCCACCTGATGCTTCACTGTTTTCCCACATCACAGCAACACAGGATTGTTTACCTTTATTTTCTAAAGGAGCACAAGCAAAGGCAGAGAGCCCAGTGGCCATACCTGGACCACAATAGTTCAAGGGGCTCAGGCCCAGATGTTACGATAGAGGGTAGGCCTCCGGAGGCCCCTACCAGGACTTGAGGCTTTCATTCAAGGAAGATGGACTATGAACTAGTTGTGCTAATATTTACACAGCTTTGGCTTAAAATATGGACAGGACTGACAGCTGCATGGTTGAATAGCCTGATGACTGGGCAGATGGATGTTTTTAGAAGAGATTGGACAAGTGCTCAATGTGTGTATATGTAATGTACATGCACATGTACAGGTGCATTTCTATGGCTATGTTCTGCAGACATGAAATCCTGGGTTGCTAGAGTTCAGGAGTCCGGAGCAGCTCAGGACAGCAGGAAGATGGCTCAGGTAGATAGTTCTTTCATTATGCAAGCTACCATAGCCTTCTGGGCCTCAGTTTCTCCTTTAATGATAGGGTATGAAAGTAGTGCCTGCAGGGCCTTTGTGGGTATGGGTGGCCTTCCATGGCTGGCCAGCCCTGAAGCCTCCAGTCTGCTGTCCGGTTTGTCCAAGTCAGCACTGTATAATTCCCAGCTGCCAGTGACCCGCTGTGTTTTCTTCCTTCCTCTTTTGTAAATTTCCTTTGAATGATGATGACATGTGAAATATCCACACAGTAAGCACAGAGGCAAGGCAACACCAAGCTCTAGTGGGCTGGGACTGGGCCATGACTGGAAGCCTATGAGAGGTTCCC
Organism: Ellobius talpinus; assembly: GCA_001685095.1. Lineage (NCBI taxonomy): Eukaryota > Metazoa > Chordata > Mammalia > Rodentia > Cricetidae > Ellobius > Ellobius talpinus. The sequence goes on along the minus strand of LOJH01006132.1, from coordinate 30,104 downwards.
TGTGGAGTTGTGTTTGTCTGGGGAGAGGAAGCTCAAGGCTGTTGAGTGTGATTTACCCTGAGTCCTCAAAAGCAGATTCTAACGACTTTAAAGGCCATTAAGGCTCTTGAAGAATTAATTGCTGTGGCCTTAGAGGATCTGGTTGATCCACTGTGGGAGCTGCTGCAGAGAGAAAATTGATGACAATTATGGGGAAAATATGGCATAATGCCAGCTGGACCTGTCCCAACTCTGGCTTCCGTGGCAGTACCCTTACTGAGTGATGGCCCATGGCATGTGCCCATACCTAGCCCAGCACCTGGCCCATGATTAGATTGACCACTGCTTCCAGGAATGCAAGTGTGAACAGATATGGCATGCCTCTCCTGCCCTGGAGGAGGTTGACCCAAGGGGTACTCGGCCCCGGGCTTGCCTGTGTTCTTTCATTCCTCTGACATCTACTGGCCTTGGCCAGGCCTTGAGCTGATAGAGGAACCAAGGTTACTCTGTATGTCAGTGTCTTGACTTTGGCCCTTCCGGCTGAGCAGTATTGGGTATGTTGCCTCCCCTCTCTGAGCCTTGATTGTCTCACCCATGTTATACACCCAGACTGTGACTGTGAGTGGGTGTGGGGGCAAAGTGAGCAACTCTGCCCAGAGCCCAGTCAGCTGTTGCTACTGTCACTGACCAGTTTTTCCCTTCTGTGGCAGGACTGTTGGATTAAAATGGTCCCCATCTTCTTATTCTAGGTTGAAGACTGGGGACCCTACATGGGGATACTCTCTGAGGCCACTTGGAGTTTGTTGCCTGTGTCAATTGCATATGGCCACAGCTTCTCTGCTCATCAGGGAAGTGGCATCATTCACATTTTATTCCCTTGGTGCAAGGTCTCTCGCCACAGTGGCAGTTGAGTTTGAACTGAAGGCACTCTGGAGTTTTCATGAGACTTCCTCTATGCTTGCAAAGCCGAGCGACTCACTGCATTTGCTTTTCCTTTCTGTTCAAAGGTCAGCTCAGTAATAGCCACATGGCTGTGCACAGCAGTAGTGTGTATGTATGTGTTTCTTCGTTTAGGAATACAGGCTTCTTTCTGTGCTTCATTTCTGATGTGGGGAAGAGGTGTAGAGTCCCCAGCCAGGGAAGGCTGAGCTGAGATTTGCACCCTGTCTGCCTGGCTTCAGGGCCTGTGTGTACCACAGCCAGGATCTGTTTCCTCTGGGATTAATTCATGTCTGGCAAAATGTTACAAGTGTAAATAGATCTGGTATTCCCTGGTGTCTGGATTCCCAAAATTTTCCCAAGTGCCCCAGCCTGTACACTGGTCTGTGACAATGTACCAGGCTTTCCTGACGTCTTCTCTTTCCCCACAGACCACAAGAACCACTTCTCTGGACCCTACAGGGGCTTTGCGGGCAGCACTTTATTTATTTAATGCTTTTATCTACTTTCATCCTGTGTGTAGCTCAGCTCCAGCTATCCATGGTCTGGGGGCTTGGGGACAAAAACTGACTGTCCCCTGATCCACTGAGGGACCAATCCAAATATGGCAGGCTTCCACATGGTGAGGAAACCCATGGCTTCTGACATGAAAGGACAGATGGCTGTGGGTGGTGAACTTAATCCCCTGGAGGGGAGGAGGATGGTTAATAAACTGGAAGATTTGAAAGAGGCCCCAGCTGGAAACAGCCTCTCATGCACACAAACAGAAAGGATTCCCCCAAATTGCCTGCTGCCCAGGCTGTGTTGCAGTCTGTCAGCAACCTGAATACATTCTCTCATAGACCCACTTGCCAAGTTAGAAGTCTGGTAGTTTTGTTTCTCATCTGACTGGAGACTAGGTGGTTTAGCACTCAGATGCAGGGAGAGCCTTTGGAACAGAACTTGTAGTTCCACTAAGCACTTGCTAGACAGTGGCTGTGGTTGCCATTATTCTGGTGGGCTTTATTGTTTTGTGCGTGTTTATTAGTAGGGTTACCCCTCCCTCAAGAGGAGGCCACCTAAAAAGGCCTGGCAACTCACTGGCTGTTGATTTCCCTCTTTCTGGCTTCCTGTCTGCACCTCAGTGAAGACCCTTGTGGTCACCTGTAAATGAGGATGCTCTTCAGCCCATATGCTGGGAGCAGACTTGTTACTGGACCACCTATGTCCCTACCTACAGCCTCAACTCTGTTTCCCACCATCTCTGTGATCTAATCACGTCCCATACCCTTTCTGTACCTTAGTTTCCCCTTTTATGAAGTGTAGATGATGGCATGTGGCTATGGAGTAGCTGTGAGGACAGGAGGCACTGATTCACATGGCGTTCTGTAGAGCTGCATGGAAACCAGTGGTGACATATGGTGGTACTGACTCTTCAGGCTGGGACCATGTTGATTATTTAGGGAAAATGTCTTTCTGGACGGGAGCAGTTAACTTTACTTTCTGACCACAGAGAAAACTAGATTTAAAAGAAGGAGGGAGGCAGACATAACAGTGAGGGGACCAAAAAGTTTCATGCATTTGATAAGGCAGAGCAGGAATAGGACAGAGCAGGAAGAGATTCTGAAGGTTCACAGACTCATGTGCTTGCGTACTGTCAGAACAGCTGCTAAGAAGAGATGAAGAGAATTGCTTTGCCCACAGATTGGAAAGAGGGCCCAGCAAGGTGGTTTGCCATTCAGCTAGGGTGAAGAGGGAGGCTTGGTCTTCATGTTCTATGAGGCAGAATTCTAAAGCCAAGGATACTGGGCCTTGTATCCTTGGGGAGAGTGCCCAGTGTAGAGGCAGATGGAGTAGGGCTATAAGGCCTGTGGCTCAGTGGCCTATGTTGGATGGAGCTTTGGGCCACACGGGTGGTTCTGGTCCTGTCTGTGCTGCTTCTGGCACCTGAGGCCCAGGGCTTGGCTTCAGTCCTGGTGGGGGGGTGCTCATTATCCACCCCACCCCACCCCCAGATCTGAAGCAATGTCAGTGGCTAGAGGATGGCAATGAGAATTGGAGGAACCTGGCCAGAGTCCCAGATCTGCCCCTTTCTAGATGTGTTGCTGAGGCAAGTAGTCACAGCTCTGAGCTTCTGCTGCCTTATCTGTCAGTGGGGGCTGTGCAGATAGAGGCAACATGGGTATCGCACACAACAGATGCCTGGTCCGTGACAACAGGAAAGAAAGCGGGTGCTTGGTTTAGGAAAAGCCCTAGCTACTTTTCATGGGTCTGATGTTAGCTCAGGCATGAGACTGGGATGTGGCCAGGCAACAGAATAAGAACAACAGAAGCTGCACTCCAGGGCCTTTGAGTTTCACACACTCTTCATTGGAACTGCCCATGAACACTGGAATTTCTGCCATCATTCCTTTTTACAGGCAAGGAAACTGAGGGTGGTCAGAAGTACTGATCTTTGCTGTGTACAGACAAGACTTTTTGGTTGGTAAGAGCACCTCTGGCCCTGCCCTGGCACTGTGGGGTATGCAGCACACAGGTTTAGAACTCTGGGTGAAGATGGTCAGAAGGGTGGAGGTAGCAGCTGTGGAAAGAACCTTCTGGAGCCTTCTGGGCCCACTCAACCCCCTGTTGACAGTGTGGGGCTCTTGAGTACCCTCATGGAATGGGTGCTGGGGTGCACTGCCATTTTAGAGAGGAGGGAGGAGCCTTGGGTGTCCAGTGGTCATGCCTCTTTGGACTCATTTACCAGCCATGGGAAGTTATCTGTTCTTTCTCAAGATTGTCCAATGGGTTTCAAGACAGTATAGAGTCAGCTCTCTACACACTGTGACAGGAGGGACGGGTGAATGAGTGCCAGGCAGGTAGTGGGAGTTCAATGCCTGCTAGCCATTCTGTGGTTCCTGCTAACATGCTTAGACCCAGCCATCATACTTGGTCATGGTGTGATTTCCCAGTGGGTCCAATGTGTGAGTCCTGAAGGGTAGCAGGCTTTGCAGCTGCACCAGCCAACTCAGGGCCCCTGTGGTCCTGACAGCACAGTCAGGGCTTAAGTGTGTGTACTTGGAGTTTGTTCTATTTTGAGACAAAATGGCCCCAGAGGGCAATAAACCTTGATGTAAATAGCAAGTATTAGTCATTAAGCCTCTACTATTGAAAATTTTTTTCTTTGTAAAAAAGATTTATTTTTTATGTATATGAGTGTCTACCTGCATATATGTATGTGTACTATGTGTGTGGGGGGGTACCCCAGTGGGCCAGAAGAGGGCATTGGGTTCCTTGGAACTAGTTTTGTAAACTTCTGTTGGTGCTGGGAATCAAATCCATTTCCTCTGCAAGAGCAGCAAGTGTAACTGCTGACCTATATCTCCAGCTATTGTTAAAATTTCAAATGCCTACAGAGGTAGAGAATAGTAAAAATGATTTCCATGGCAGTTTATCTTATTGCCATCTATTAGAAGCAAATTCCTCTGATTTTTTTTATCTGGGACTTGTCTCATGGACAGCCTTATCCTGGTCTTGAAGATATGCTCTCCCTGGGATGGGTGCCTTGCACAGCCCCTGGCCATGCTGTCTCCATTCCAAGAACACTGGGCTTGGGCCAGCTTCAAGTCAGTGATGTACTGATGGCTGACCCTTTTGGGAGGCCTTGTGTGTGGAAGAGGTTGTGCCTGTGGCTCCCTCATCAGTTGTGTATAAGATGTGTTTCTCTGTCACCCCAGGACCCCCTGAGAGTGAGGCCAAGGAAATGGGCTCTTGGCCTCTCCCATGAGGTCTGTTCACTTTGGTTCTCAACTGAGTGGTGTAGCCTGCTGTGAGTCCGGCTGTGGCTCTTGCCACCCTCCTCTTGGTTCGCCTGTTGTTTCCTTGACATGTTTTTCAATGGTAGGGTCCCTAGCCTTTGCCCAACCCATTTCTTCTTTATCCAGGACTTCTGGTTCTACTTTAACCCACAACTTGAGCAGCTAATACCACACCCCTCCCGAAGGGTCTGGTAGTTGCCTACAGCCCAAGACCTAGAGACAGTTTCTGTTCCACTCCTCCCTGTCTGAGTCTGGCCCACTAAGGCTCCCTTGACACCACTTTGGCCTGCACTCTTAGAAGCTGGCCAGCCTTCAGTGCTATGTTTGGAGCCTAGCACATAGTAGGTCTCCAGTAATGAGACTGATACACAGTAGGTGTTCTAGATGTTAGTTGCTGTCATTATGAACATCTAATGACTAACCATGGCTTCTACCACAGTTCTTGGCACATGGTGGGGGGGCAGGCAGGACTCCACCAGGCTTGGTCAGAAAAAGCCCAAATTGCCTCTGGCTGTCTTGGTGCAAGGAGCATACTTAGGTCAGACTCTCATCCCCACCCTAAGTGTGGATGCCGCTGATTCCACAGGGTGCTCCCCTCCCTGAGCCTCCTCCTGGTGCAAGTTCATCATCTCTCACCTGTTGCCAGGGCATAATCCAGGGATAAGTCTCCCAGAAGCACCTCCTGGCCTGCAGGCCCCAGCTGAGGATTGTGGGTGTGTCACTCCAAGGCCCTGTGTGGTCAGTTGGTATTCTTACTTTGTTTTGTTTTGGAGATGGGGTCTTACTACATAGCTCTGGATGTCCTGGAACTCACTGTGTAGACCAGGCTGTCTTCGAATTCACAAAAATCCACCCACCTACTAACTGCCTCCCAGGTGCTGGGATTAAAGGCATGTTGCCACTACTCCTGCTTGGTATTCCCACTTTATAGCTAAGAAGTGCAGGCCCAAAGAGGCTCAGACCCTGGCCTATGGCCACAATCCCTTCCTGAGGGGTACGCAGTCACTGGAAGAGGGCCTATGTGCCAGTGATGTGGGGAGTCGGGTGGTGCTCTCTGTCTTTCTGGGCTTATGGGGCAGATGAGGATCTCAGGAAACTGAAAACAGTAAGATCCTGCTGGCTGCTGTGCCCTGAGTGGATAGTGGGCTGGTCCCAGAGGGACCTAGATGACACAGGAAAGGAGCAGCCTGGTCTTGGGGGGTGGTCCACACCCCAGTTGGCATAGCCCCCCCTTTCTTCTCCAAGGCCTATGGCATTGGTTAAGTTTTCACCTCTCTATGCCTTGATTTTTTTTCCCTCCACAAAATGGGAAGACAATCTGGCGCATCTCCAGAAGTTTGTCAATTGCAGTATCCAGGTGCTCCTCATTGTAAGTGCTGAGTGGTCAGTGGGTGGCAATTCTGGGCCTTCAGCTGTGATACATGATCCCTTGGGCTGCCCAAGTGTCAGGAGGGGCAGGAGCCGTTTGCTGTGCTTTCTGCCATGTGCTTGAGGCCTCTGGGAGCTGCACCCCTGGTGGCAGGATGAGCCAAGAAGCTGCCTGTTATACAGGCCTCTTTCTCCCTGGCACAGCTCATACTCTCCAGGGCTGGCCCCCCAGCCTGTGCCTCCCCTTTCTCAGCCCTCCCGGGGAGTCCCTGGGGCCCAGCCTGGCCCTGTCTGCTGGAGCCTGCCACAGAGAGCTGTTTTATTTAAGTCCATTTTGCACGTATGGAAATAACTAGAGGACTCTGTATTTAATTTGGCTCAGCCGGGAAGATTTTTGGCTCTGTGTGTGTATGTGTATTCTGAAAAATCTTTCCGAGCAAGCTCTGGGGTCGGAAGCTTCTGGTCATCTTTGTGCATTCAAAACCAACAAGAGCCGCCCAGCTGAGGGCGAGCTGCAGGGAGTGGACCATGAAAGCAAAAGGAGAGGAAGAAGGGGGAGGCTCGATAAGAACATGGTGGCAACTGTGGGGAACTTTGCTCCTGGACCCAGCAGGGAAGGGAGTAGTGACTTTGAGTGAAGAACTGTCCTAAATCTCCAAGATGGGTCTGGCTCCAGAGCCATCAAGGGCCCAGCTAGGTGGTAGCATGGGAGCATTCTTCCTGTCCCCTTTCTGTGCTGGACAAGTGAAACAGAACCCTGGGGTGGAGCCCTTCTCTAGTCAATGGCACAAGGCAGGACAGCCGCTGGGGGAGCTGTTGTTGGCAAGGCTTGTCTTTGCTTGACCTCGTGTTCTCAGTGGTCAGTGGTCAAGGGCACTAGCCAGTGTGAGCCCCAAGAGGTGTGGTCACTTGGCTCAGGTCATGTAGCACTTCACCTGCTCAGCTCTGGGTACCTCTGGAGCCTTGAGATGTCATCCCAAACATGGGCTGACTTTCTCAGTGGGCAGGGCAGGCCACCCTGTCAGTTTGAAATAAATGCTGCCATCTGATGACTTCTTAAATTGTGCTCTGATTCCTTGAGTCTCAGACACAAGACTGCCTAGTACAGAGGCTTGGTGGCTCTTGTGACCTACCATGAGGTGGTAGGCTGTGATCCGTGTAATGAGGCAGCCTTTGTGGATTCTGATAAAATTCATGCTTCGAGGACCCACAGAGCGCAAGGCCTCAGTCAGCGTCTCACCGTCCCTGCAGGGCTCTGATGTTTTTGAGCCCTGCTCTGGGGACTCTGTCTTCTAAATTGGGCTCCTTGGGAATGACAGGTGGGCCTTGAATTTCAGCCTTACACAGATGTCCACAGACAGGAAGGGAGTATGAAAAGAGTAGAAAGCTAGTTGTGGGCAGGCGATGAGATCATTGGGAGACGTGGCAAAGTATAGTACAAACAATCTAGAGCTGGCTGCAGCTCCCACTCCTGGGTCATAGGCCCAGGGTGGCAGGGTTCTTAGTCTCTTCTCAGAAGTCAGAAGTTTTGTATCCAATCGCTAGATGTTAAAATGGTGCCAACTTACTCTTTATTTTTCTTTGTTTATTCCCTAGCTCATCCATTGTTTGTTTGAGATAAGAGCTCCCTATTGTATCTCAGGCTGGCCTCAAACTTGTGATCCTCCTGCTTCAGACTCCCAAGTGCTGAGATACAGGCATGTAGCATCATGCCTAGGTTATTCCAATTTCCTAAGCAAAACATTGTGAGAACCACATAGCATGCTGCCAATCTGTGTTGGGATAATTTATGGAGACCCCTGTGCCCTCAGAGGCTTCCTATGAGCAGAGACTGCCTAGCCTCCAGCCAAGTAGATGGGCCTTACCCTAGCCTTGGTCTGGAGTCTCTGGAAAGGCTGCCTACTCTAGGTTTGGCCATAGGGGCCATTAGTGTAAGCTTTCCTCTGAGTTTAGGCCTGTGCCCTGTTTGGTACTCTGCTCCTGGGATGTGGGATAGCATCCTCAGGCATGATGGGGCTTCTGCAGAATGATAGTTGTGACTATAAGGATGACACCTTGCCAGACTGAAGCCTGGCTGGGCTTGATTGCAGAGTCTCCTGTCCCCTTTGCCAGTTGGCTCTCTTCCCAAGTGAGGGTGTGTGTTGCCAGCCTGTGTCAGGAACTCCTCTTCTACTGCATTTGTCTGGCCTGCTAGGACGTGACTCCTAGAGGCATCCTGGGTTTGTTAGAAGTGGTCTAGGCAGATTCAGTTGCCTTGAAGCTAAGCCCAGCATGTCCTAGAGGGTGTGTCTGCATTGTCGTCCATACTTGGAGACTTGAGGCTCGGGAACCATATGCTATGATGTAATGGGTTTTGCATATGTGGAGTCTGTGGTGTTTCCACAATGTAGCTTCCTAGTCTGTGTGTGACCTGCAGGCCTCCCACTCATGAGAAGCAGGGGATGGGGGATGGGAACACCAGACCATGTCCTTATCTTTTTTGGCCTCATTGTGGCTTTGGCCCTGCCTATTCACTGGGTTCTGGGTCAGAAGAGCTTGTCCTGTTTATTCAAGTCCTTCTCTGTCAGCATCATTCACCCATTTCATCTGTTGTGCCCATTCCTGCTTGGGTATTGGAGTCAGTTTGTGAGCAAATGGCTACCTCTGCCCTCTAAGCTGATGTCCCCATAGGGAGAGGGCTAAGGAGATCCACGCAGTGGTAATTGTAGGTGTCTGTTCCCTTTCCTTCCCTCACTCCTGCCTGCTGCTAGGGAAGTGCTCAGGGCTAGGTTCCTGAGACACCTGTACTGTTCACATGGGTGCCAGGCCTTCTCTGGCCCTGGGCTAAGGACTGTTCGTGCATAGCTAGGACCCTTGTGTTCCTTTTAACGGGAGCCTCTGGATTGTAGATGGACAAGGCTGGTTGGTTTCGATGTCTAAGACTGGCTCAAAGCCTAGGTTGATCCTTGGAGTTCTTTGGGAGCAAGCCACTCTAACAGATCCAGGGAGCCATCTATTCTACCCCCCACTCCATGCACCCACTCCTGCCTACAGTAAGAGAGAGGGCTGGCTTGGAAGCCGGAAGGATGACTGGCCTTCTAGAACATGTTGTTGACAGGACACTGTAAGGGCCTGGCTGCAGGGTCTGGGTCAAGAGACACGGAGCCCTTTCTTCCTTCCCCGTGTCGATGAATGATGAACAAGCTTGTGTGATGTCAGCTGCCCAGGACACTGAGGAAACAGTTCCTGCTCAGCCTGCCCTCTGGGCTCCCAGACACTCTCACCAACTCCTCTGTGTTATCACAGAAGGGCAGCGTAGCCACACGTGAGGAAGGGAAATGGAGACTCAGAAAAAGCTAGTGTTCAATCCTGGGTGTACAACTCCAACCTAGAACATACTGGATAAAAGAACAATTGTCAGGAGGGCAGGTGCCATGCTGTGCTGGGCGGGGCACATGGACAGGCTGCTAGCCATGCCTCCCATTAGCCTGGGGCAGCCCCAAACTGACATCTGTCTCTGCATACCCGAATGGCCCCCAAATGGCTCAAGAAGCCCCCAGCTCCTGACCTCTGCTCCTCCTGCCGCCTGCCTGGCTCTGGGCAGCAGCTGACAAGTTGGGGAAATGCTGAGTGTTAGTTCAGTAAGCAGAACTCTAAAAATAGCTACTGCTCTGAAAAGCCCATTGTTTGGAGACCCATATTTTTCTACATATATAAAGGTGGCTTCTGGCGGTCTGGGTGCGGACAGTCAGAGCATGCCACAGGCTGTAGGCTGGAGTGGGGCTGCAGCGTGTCTCTCTAGCTGGGAACAGTAATGTCAGCAGGGCTGTGAGTCTGGATCCAGATCAGCATCCCCATGAAAGTGATGGTTGGGTTGTGCTAGAGTAAGCCCCAAGGTTTCTCAAGCCATGAGTCTTGCACTCTCTATAGCAGGCATGGGCCAGAATGATCCTGAACTGCCCAGGGCAGAGTTCAGGCTATGTCTTGTTGGGATATGGAGAGGTAGGCAGCTGGCTTGCCTCAGAGAGCCCAGCCCCGCCCAGAGCCCTGCTCTGGCAGCTCCTTCTAGAACTCCACACCTATGCCATCATCAGAACCACTACCATGCTTGAAGTCCAGCACCCTTGACTCCCACTCAGTTTTTTGTTGTCTTTCTTAGCCAGTCTCCACAGATACCTCCAGCTCCCATTCCTCCTCCTTATCCCACCAGGGCCTGCAGCTGCTATGCAAATATAAAAAGGTCCTGGGGTGGGAGCTGGACTGTAGACAAATAGCCTGGTGACTAGTGGGATTAAGCTGAGCCTGGTGGCCCTTTGGGTACAGTGGAGAGGGGCAGGAGGCATGAGTGGGTCTTGTGAGCCTTCTGGGTCATAGTGATAACTGATTTCCCTGAGTTGGGAGCTGAAGTGAGATATGGTTGGAGCTATGCTTTGATAGATCATTGGTGTTTCAGGGAGGGGGCAGGTAATGAGGCTCTGATGAGTCTACAGAAGAGATTGTGTGATAAGGCCAAGGAGTAAGGGCAGTGTCCACTGGTCAGGGGCAAGGAGGCCAGCCAAGTGGTCAGAGCTGACCGATGGATGGGCAGGAGAAAAGGTGTGTGAGATAAACTGCCCAACTACAGCCTCTAAGTGCTCCTGCAACCCTAGGCCACAGGCTGTTGAGTCCTCTGATTATCTGTGTCCTCATTAATGTAAACTTGAGAACAGGATAAAAGTAGAAATCCACCTGATATCCCACACCACCTCCATCCAGCCCTGCAAGGGAAGTCTCTGCACTGTTAGAGGTGCATGCCATCAACTTTCATTTGGAGATGAGATGTTGATTGAGTGGCTGTCAGGGCCCATGTGCCCCCTGAAGACTTGGGCCCTAAATCTTCATTTTACTGTTGTGTTCTCAATGGCTCCCACCGTCACCACAGCCTCCCACATTCCAGTCCTGTTTGCCTGTAGGGCTTTGAGCACAGGGCTCACACTCTAATCTCATGGGCTCTCTGTTCCCTTGGTTCCCTGCCCAGATCCCCCTGGATGTGTCAATACCCTCCCCTCCTGCTCTCTAACCTCCATGTATGATCTCTCTCCCAAATCACACATCCCAGCTCTGCTGGGTCAGGCTTAGCGGTCTCCACCCACCTTCCTATGAAGGACTCCCTGCAAGTCCATCACCAGCAGTGTACAATCCTCTCCAGGAACCATTTACCAGTGGGGTAGAAGGCCTGCCAAGAAGTGGCCACCCCCACCACTTACTTTTCCCTTAACCTATCCCTTTATGTCTTTGCACTTGGCTCCTGGGGCCACATCAACCAAGGAACATTCCAGAGTGTAAGGCCTAAAGGACTGCCATAACTAAAGTCCTGACTCAGCTTAAGCTTCTGCAAGCTGCAGAATGATGAACAGTGTTTGTCTGAGCTGCCTCTGGGCTACCCAGGCAGTGAGCTGGACAAGAGCCATTCAGGAGACTCATTAATGTTCCCAACACTGTGAGCAACCTCTCCAAGTCACTGCCTCCCTTCTGCTCCTGCCACTTGTCCCATAAACTCTGTCCCCTTGGCCCCAGGACTGCCCTATAGAGACCTAAGGTGATAGTCTCCCCTCTTGAGCTATGGCAGCCCTACCTATGCTTAGAGGACACAGTCTCCTCACTTATTTCCCAGGTCTTGTGCTGGTCTATGTTAACCCCACCCAGCTAATCTGAGGCTATGATAGAGCACATGGGATCCCAGCCCAGTAAGAGACCAGGACTGTCACCAACCCCTTTGAGTGATCATCCTCAGTTAATGCCCTCTGAGCAGCTAGCAGCCATACAGAAGCCTGAGAATGGTTGGCCTGACGCACTTCAGCCTCCCATTCTGGAAATCAGAGACCCTGTCTAGGGAGATGACAAGAGGCATGCACATGTCAGGAGGCTTTTGCCTCTGGCAGGTGCAAGCTGCCTAGAATCTATCCCAAGGCACTTAAATGTGGATGTTTAACCAGAGTTGGGCCTCTCAGATAGCTTGGGTCCTCTAGCCCAGTCCCAGCCTATGCTGAAGAGGGTGTTCCCCCACAAGATGCAGTCTCCTCCTTGTTCCCCAAACATTCTAGTGTACTGAATCTTTTCACAGCATTGTCTTTGGGTTACATATTCTGAGTCCTTTCTAATTGACAGTGTCGGGGGTGGGGATGGGAAGGACCTATGTTGTTGCATCTCAGGTAAGACAGCATATAACCCTCGCTCTAAGGAAGAAATAGCAAGTGCAAGTGGGTCAGTGCTAGGCTAGGCTCAAGCCAGCCGGACTGAGTTACATGTGACGCGTAGAATGTTCTTAGGTATATTAGACCTTAGCTTTCTCTGCCACCACCATCATGGGCACTGGTGGTAAACAACAGGTCCCTTCTTCTGCCATGCCTTCACTGCCGCCTGAAGCCTCTTCTGTCCAACGTTTTTCTTAAGAAAAGTCATTCATGACTTCACAGGCTATAATTAGAAACACCCAAGGCAGAAAGGCAAAGCCTCTACCCCCACCCTGACTCACATACAGCTAGAAAGACAGCCAAGGCCAGAGCAGGATGTGGCATCTTAGTTGGCCCCTAGGGCCTGATCAGAATCCGTTGTCTCCCCTCCCCTGGAGCTTTTTAGTCCAGAGATGCAGACTTTGTCTCTGATCCCTAAACAGGGCCTCAGAGGTCCCAGTTATGAGGTTGACCTGGGCAACTGGGCCCCTCCCACCTCCTATCAGAGTAACCAGCCTTTAGAAAGTATGTTTATTTCATGAGTGGAGCCTGTGCGTGCAGGATGGCACAGTGTCAACTCTGCTGTGCCGACAGCCACTCTATTCTCCATGTACTGGAATAGGAAGCGAGGCTCCAGGATCCCTGCTCATGTCATACAACTGGCAAGCAGTGTGTGAGCAGAGACTCCCTGTGCCTGGTACACTAGGTCAGCAGGGACTCTGAGGACCCTTGAGTGATATCTGCCTCACTTGGTCTGGGAAAAAACAAAAACCAGACCATCTCTTGTGAGGCTTGAGACTGGAGAGGTTGGAAGCTGCCTTCTGAGTCAGCCTGAAGTCCCCAGGTAGGAAAGGAGCTCAGAGGCAGAGCATCCACCTGTCCATGGGTGGTACCAGGCCTGCCCAACCACCAGGACCCCTTCTTGAACATGGGGAGCTCAGCCTCCGTCTGCTGAAGGACCACACATGTTCATGTCCCAGTTGCTGTACAGGTGGGAAGTGGCAGGGGCCTCCAAAAAAAAGTGGGGATTGAGATCAAATGAGAGCATGGACCTCGGAGACACTGAAATGTAAGTAAGGGCTACAGACTGACACTAGCCCTGTGGGGCTAGGGAGACTTCCAGTCAAGCAAACTATTTATTTCTCACTCCTGGGAATAACCCATTCCCCACCCCTTCCTCCTCCCCTGGGGAAATCTATTCCAGTCTCAATTTATCATCCTTTAGGACTGAGGCAAGGGATCATATACCCTGAGAGGGGCTGCTGCTTCTGGCCTAGCTTGCTCAGCTGACCCAGATTGCAGTAATTTGGGTCTGACCAATAGGGTCTGTCCCTTATGCCAGCTAGGATCAGATGTAGTGAATCTATGTGGAACCCGACTGAGGCTCCACCCAAGATCAGCAGGATGGAGTCTGTGATAGATTAGCCATGTCTGCAGGGGTTGGTGAGGGGAAGATGAAAAGGTCTGCCACCTCTAGCCTAGCTCCAGGATGCAGAGGCCTCTGCTGTGATCTGACAGTTGCACTAGGGCTATTTTTGCTCCTGGCTTTCTGTGGAGCACAGCGCTGCCGGGCCTCCTCAGCTGTGTGACGGCATCAGCTCACATCAATCTTATAGTCACCGAAACATCTCCAGGTCTCTTCCCATTCACAGCTGTCAGGTCAGATCTTCTGCGTCTTGACGTTGCTTCCCTTGTGTGGACATGAAAATAATTGCAGTCAGTCCCTTTTAGGTGGGCATCTAGATTTATTTCTAATCTTGCATGCTTAGAGACCGCAGTGCTGTGAAAGTCCTTTTATTTATCCCTTTGTGTGTTGGTCTTCTTGGCTTAGCATGCGCCTAGAAGAAGAATTGTTGGACCAGGAAGATCTGAGACTTGTAACAGGCAGCAACCACCTAACTGCCATAGAACATTTTAGAAACTGAATAGTTAGGGACTGTTGGATGTGGAATGTATGTCTCGTCCCATTCCTTGATCTGCCTGTAGTCTAGGAGTCTGGAAGAGACATTATGGTAGGTTAAGAGTATCATTGAAGATGTACGTACTCTGGGGTATTCAATCCTGTCTGACAGACCTGCATTTAGGGAGAAACTTCCCCAGAGAGCTATACCTAGGATGGAGGGAAGGTGAAACATAGAACCAGGGCTCAGGAGGCTGGAGGAGGTGCCAGGTCAGAATGTAGAGCCTGGGTGTAGCTGTTGTCATCCCGGAGTCCTGGATGACATATAGAATACTCCTCCATTTATAGCGTGGATGTTCTGGGATATATATCCTAAGTGGAAATATTGTAAGTTGGTGTATTGGCTCTCCCACAAACATACTGCAAGAATCTCAGTGCAAACTTCTTTATTTCTGAACCCTGTGAGCCTCTGTGGCTATTTTGCAGTAAGGGACAGTTCTTGCACCTCCCCCCAAAGAACACGTGGTGGAGTGGAATCAACCTCATAAAGAAGCTCTAGGGGGATGTCACAGAGAAAAGTCATCCTGGGTCCCTCCCCGGATGTCCAGGTGTCCATCAGAGTAGAATGGTACAACCCTGCTCATGCCTGCCCTAGCTATGGGCCTGAGAGTGTCTTTGCTCACTGGCTTGGCAGTATGGGCCTTTCTGCTTAGAAGGGTTGTCTTTGCCCCTCTTGAATCAGAAACACTCCAATAAAGGAAAGTCTCTGTTGGTGTCTGACACTGTGTGGCTTTGGATTTGTGTGTGTGTGTGTGTGTGTGTGTGTGTGTGTGTGTGTACCACGGCATGTGTATGGCGATCAGAGGAGAGAGTAGGTTCTCTTTCCACCATATGGGTCCTGGGGATCAGACTCAGACTGTCAGCTTTGGTAGCAAGCACTTTTACCTGCTGAGTTATCTCTCTGGTCCTGGGTGTTTTTCTGGACTGTAGAAAGCCTGTCCCACCACACAGCTCCACCTGTAGAGACTTGACAGGTGACCCCAACCGAGTGAGGCTATGTTGGCCTCACCCCTCCCCCTTCTCATAGGGGAAGCTCTGGAGAGACCTGGCCTTCTCTCCCAGCATATTCTGGAAACCTATTGGCCCAGAACTGCCCAGAGCAGTAACACAGCTCCAGCGCACTCCTGACCTCTTTCATCCCTAGTCCCATCCCAAAGTTACCCTCCCCAGGGCAGACACCACTTTGATGTCTCATCCATGGAGGCAAAGCCAGCTGGGACAAATCTCTCCTTAGTGCCCCTGCCTTAAGCTGAGACCTACTGTGTAGGCTGGATCTCCCAGGCTTGCAGGCAGCCTAGGCCCTGCTCTTTCCCCATGGCCAGCAGCAATGAATGCCCTGCCCTTGAAGCTGTTCTCAGGCCAGACAAGAAAAGACTGAATCCTTCTAGCCACTGCTTCTCCAGCCTGGACTTCGAGGGTCAGGGACAGCACCATGAGGCAGGCCTAGCCCATTCTTCTCTGCCTGAACTCCCTGTGGTGCAGCCTGGCGACCACCGAGGAGCTTCAGGCTCTGCTCCAGGGATGATGGTGACTGCTGTCTTCTCCACCTTCTGATTCAGGGGCTCAGCCTGTTTGAAATCCCCTACAAAAGGCACAGGCTATATTTCCTCCAGCTCGTTATACACAGAGCCAGACCCTTGACCAGAACATGCGTTCAGTTGACGGGCATGTGTCTCTGTGTGTGCTGACCCACCTGAGTGAAGTGGGACCCGCTTTGGTGCCAGAGAGCCCGGGTGGGCTTTCCCAGTGGAGGCTGCTGTTCTGTACTCTGGGTGGCCTAATTCTAATGGTACTTATTCCTTCTTTCTCATGATGGTTGGTTGAAGTTCTGAGCATTTAATGAAAAGTGTGCTGTTCGAGTTTCAGCAAACACTGGGTCCAAAGGACACTGGTGGGGGTCCAGGGGCAACAGTGGGTCAGGTGGCTCTGTGGTACCCAGAGAGGCTTGAAGGGTGGTGTTTCTTGGACTAAGTTGCTAATATTACTAAAAGGAAAACTATAGATAGAGCCAGCCAAAGCATGTGTCTCCCAATTCCTCCTCCAGGTAGGTCCTTCTCAAAGAATGCCTGTCATACCTTAGCCACTGGGGCATGTTGGGAGGTTCCATTGCCTGTCCCTAAAGGCCAGAGGCAGCTGCTAAGCCATAGGCCAGAGGCAGGTGCTGAGATTTGCTTCTGTCCCTGGTGCATAGTGGTCAGAGTCCAAGGGCAGGCAGCTTTGGCCCTCCCTGCTTCAGGCTCCCTTCCACAGGTCCCAACCTGGGGACCCCCTGGAGAACAAACAACAGGACTCTAGCAGAACTGAGCAGGGCAGCCTGTCTGCCAGGCTGCTTAGTGCAGGACATTCCTCATTGGTCTGAAGAGGGGACATTTTGGAAAGGACTGCAGTCTGGGTGGGGCCCTTTCTTCTCTGTGCCAATTCTGGAGACCCTCCACTCTGCCCCAGGGATCACAGGCCTTTTAAGTTCCTGCCAGCGCCTGGGTGTCTGGTCTCACAGGGACAGGGAGCCTGGCAAAGGATGAGGACTTGTATTAGAAACTCTTCAAATCAGTGTCTCCTTTTTCTCCCTATCCCTCCCTGAAAAGCACTGCAGAGGGAACGAGTGTCTGTACAGAATAGAATGTTCCAGGCCCAGGGCTGGGATGAGTCAGCAGCCAGTCCCTCTGTCCCCACTAGTTGGCCTTGCTCCTGCTTGGCATGAAGGTACTCTGTGGAGCAAAAGGCAGTGAGATGGAAGGGGACCCTCTTCCAGCCTTTGGTACCTGGGACAGTGTTTATATGGGCCTCACACTCGTCACTGCACTTCCTCTTCACAGGGAAAGTTAAAATGTAAAACACTTGAGTAACATTGGGTTTGCTTCTGAGTCTGCCATGACAAATGCCAGAGGTGGACCTCAGCCACAGGCCTTCAGTATCTGCAGGCTCTGGAGGCTGCCAGTCTGCAATGGAGGTGTGGCCTGGCTGTCTTCTCCTGAGCCTCTCTCCTTGGTGTGCCGCCTTCTCCTCGAGTGTTCACACCGTCTTCTACCATACATGTTGTAGCCTGCATTCCCCTTCTTGGGATACCAGTTCAGTTATACTAGGATCTACCCTAATGTCTTTCATTCTAATGATCCTATCTACAGGGAGCTAGAGATGGCTTAGCTGTTAAAAACTCTTGCTTTTGCAGAGGACCTGGGTTCAGTTCCCAGCACTGACATGGTATCTCACAACCATCTGTAACTCTAGTTCCAGGAGATAGACATTCTTCTGACCTCTGCAAGCACAGACACATACGTTCATGCAGACAAAACACTTATACATATAAAATAAAGAAAAAATAATTTAAAAAGATTCTGGCTTCAAATATAGTCATGGGGATATAGGGGTACGAAATCAATCCAACATTTAATTCAGGTGGCAAGAGAGGTAGTGATCTTATTTTTTGAAAACACAATGAGTACTTAACACAGACCAGGCTCTGTTCTAAGTGCTAGGCACCATTAGTACCACAGTTGGTCAAAACCTCTGTCATTGGAGGGCTGATACTTAGTTGGGAAGCCGGCCCCATCAGTACAGTATACCAGATGTTAGAATATGGAAGTTGTTCAGAAGCTCCAGGAAGATGCAGAGCAAAGTCCCTGGCTACCGGGGAGCACTCTTCCTTCTCCTACTCACCAAGTTCTGCTTTTCTGTTTAGCATGTGTCTCTCTTCTCTCCTCTGCAGTGTTGAAGGTGAGGCCCCCAGTAGTGAGACTGGCACATCGCTGGACAGCCCTTCAGCCTACCACCAGGGTCCCTTGGTACCTGGTTCCAGCCTGAGCCCAGACCACTACGAGCACACGTCAGTGGGTGCCTATGGGCTGTACGCAGGGCCAGGACCACAACAGCGCACACGGAGGCCCCGGCTTCAGCACTCGACCTCCGTCCTGCGCAAGCAGGCTGAGGAGGAGGCCATCAAGCGCTCTCGGTCACTGTCTGAGAGCTATGAGCTCTCTTCAGATCTGCAAGATAAGCAGGTAGGTGGCAGGAATCTCTTCCCACTGTGCATGACCTCCCAAATGACACAAGGCCTCAGTTGCCAGATGCTCTTAGTGATGGATTCCAGATACCAGCTAGGGTGCCCATCTGAGGATAAGGGGAGCCCTGCCTTCACTTCTCCTAGAGCCTTTTCCAGCCCAGCTCTGCTGAAACATGGGAAGGGATTTACACTGATGGCCAGGGGCACTGACATCCTTTCTGGGAACTTATAGTATTTCTGGGGACTTATAGTATCCTCTTCAAATGTTGCCTTTGTAGGTTTCCATATCCCTCACTGCTAGAATCTGGCCTATGTTGGGCACCTGAGTGTCATGGCCCAGCACCACTCTAGAGAAAGTCTATATTGAATGCTGTAGCTCTTCCTCGGGCCTCAAACCCAAGGTCAGGTGGCCTGGCCCACTTTTGGGGTTTGCTGTGAGCAGAGCAAATCCTCATGGTGCAGTTGTTCAGCAGAGAACAGGCTGGTGTGGGAATGAATGTCCACTCTTTGACTGTGTCTCTGAGCAATGCCAGGTTTCAGGAGCTCACTGAGCTTTATGGATGTGTAGAGAAAAACAGAATATCTGGCTGGCATTCCATAGCTCTGGGCCTTGTGCTTTGGGCAAGCTCCATGTCTCCCAGGCAGTCCCTCAGCCGTGGGCTGACACCAGGACCCCTTCCACAGCCCACAGGTGTTATCTCCCTCTCACCCATATCTGCTAGCCACTTTGTTTCCTTAAAGGAACAGAGGTCTAGGCTTATGCCATCTCATCTTCCTGAGGACATGGTAGGGTGCCCTCAGGGTGGATCTTCTCCCTCGGCAGATACCTCTCAATCTTGACCTCTCATCCCTGGGGTGATGATCTGTGACATAGGATAGCTCTGCCCTCCTCTGCTCACATGCTTTATCCTCCTTGTTAGTCGAGACTCACAAGGGGCCTCCCAGCAGTTCCCCCATAGCTGTGGACCTTGATTCCTTTGCCAGGTCAGCAGCAGGCAGAACAGCCTCTACTGAGTTTCTCAGCTCTGCAGAGGTCCAGAGTGATCCCTGAAGAGTTTGTTGTAAAAGTCATCTGAACAGGACCATGAAATAGAATTGGGCAAGGTTGAGACGGCCTGTAGGAATGATTACATGCCACAAATATGCAGCTGTTCACCTTCATTCCATCCATAGCTGAATTTCCCCTGGTGCCAGATAATAGGATAAGAGACAGCCTGCAAGATGAGGATGCTGCACCTGAGTGACATTCCTGGACAGTGGATGGACAAGCAAGTCAGCAGTTCAGTGCAGGAAGTGACCCAGACCCTGGAGGTCATAATTCTGGAGGAAGAAGTAGAGGGACTCTGAGTATTGGCTGTATCAGATGATGGTGGCCTGAAAACTGGGCATTTGGAAAATAGCTAACCGTATGTGCCAAGGCTTTGGTACAAGAATGACCTTGGTGTATGTGAGAGATAGAAAAGGTGGCAGAGAAGAGTTGGCACAGAGGCAAGAGGAGTCAGCATGAGTAGCCACATAGTGTTCCATGCTGCCTGAACTTCCTGGAGCAGGAGTAGGGTAGATTACATGAGAATTGTGAGGGGAAGGTGGGAGTCCATCTTAGTGAAAAGAGTCAGATGCGTTCTCCTTAACCCAACCCTCCATGCCTTCTTTCCCGTCCCTAAGAGCAGGAGGCCTGCATGGGGATCAGGGAATGACCTCAAGTGGCAGGTGTGCCTTGTGGAAGGCAGTTCCTCTGGATCCAAGTAAACATACCAGGGTGAAGCCTGGCTACTAGCTTTCCTCATGTCTTCTGAGATCAGGGATAGCATAGTTCCTAGTCTCTCAGTATGGTAAGAACTATATGAGGGTGTGGTCCAGTTCCTGGCATCCCATGGGTAGCAAGTGTTAGTTGCTTTTCCCTCCTCTGGGTCCCAGAAGTGCTATAGATGGGGCCTCATGTCACTTCCAGACCAGAAGGCAGGATAGCCATGGTGAGTTCAGGATTGAGAGAGAATAGGGTTGGACAACCATTGTCTGCTTAGGGGAGGGCAGAGGGGTTTTCTTGGTGACTCATCCTAGAGCCCATTTCTGCCCTTCTAATGAGCCATCATTCAACCCAATACAGACAGCAGGATGGACCCTGGCATCCTGGGCATCAAGGAAGGCCCTGGAGTAGGCTTCAGTGACTCTGGTATCTCTGAAGCGCTTGGCAGGGATTCCAGGCGGAAGCCTTCTTAGGCAGGGGATTGAAGGAAGGAAGGGGGGCTTCCTAGGCTCGGCTTTGGTCCCTTCCTGACCCTGAGCTTTTTGCCCACTCAGCCAAATATAGTAGTTTTGCTTGTTGCTGTAGCAGTACAGCCATCTCTGGACGGCAGTGAAAGAACTCCCCAGTCTCCTGGCTGTTCCTAGAGCTGCTTCCTGGTAGCCCTGAGATGGTGTGCAGAGGGGCCTCTCCTAGGCTTGGGCCACAGCCCTGGCTTTGCTGTGTTTCTGGTGTTCTTTATCAGACTGTGCATCTTTCTAACCTAACCCAGGGTAGGGAGGGACCTTGTGTGTCCTTTTGCATTGCCATGCATGATGGATGAGGTGCTGGCTCATAGTGCCAGACAGGTGGAATCAGGATTTTACCTCGTCCTGAGAACCTGAATCCTTTCCTTATTCCCACAGAGATAGAGCCCAGCCCCAGCAGCCAGAGACAGATTGCTGATTCCTGCAGACCAGGCTATAGCTAATTGTGTTTCATACTCACCCAGGATCCAGACTCAGGATTGGCCCTCAGGCTAGGTAGACTGTAAGGCCTGAGACTTCAGGAGACCTTGGGTCACCCTTGACAAATATTGAGCTGAGGTGCCTGAGAACTTGCCCAGCGCCCCTCCCAACTCACAACCATGCCCATCAGAGCTCATGGAGCCATAGGATAAAAGGAGAGCCAGCCTTGCCAAGTCTTACCTAGGTCTCAGCACAGAGACCAGCATCTGCATCACGACTGCATCTGCCACCTGGGAATGGGGCTGAGCTCTTCATCCAGCTGCCCCGGCCTATGCCAGGCACCTGCCTTTCATCACTGGGAGCTTACCAGAGCACTAGAAAGTGGGTACTACTACCGCCCCATGTCATAGTTAAGGAAATTGAGGACTTCGTGGTTCCCAGGCTTGTCCAAGCTGAAGAGAGGCAGAGCCAAGGTCAAGTCACACCCTCTGACTAGGTTCTGACCTGTTCGTGCCTCAGATTCCCCAGCTCTGGGGTCACATCTGTAGATACATTTTTAGAAAACCTGCAGGGCCCGTAGCTTCAATGGCCAGAGGTATTGAGATTCTCAGCACATGTATGTTACTGCCTTTACCCTGTTTTAAGCAACTTGGGGATGTGGTGAGACCATCCCAGGTTACATCGCTACAGAGCAAAAAAAGGGTAGATACCTGTCTCTTTGCCATCACACAGGGCCCACATTCTCCTCTCCTTACCCCACCAGGTGGAAATGCTAGAACGCAAGTATGGGGGACGCCTTGTGACCCGCCATGCAGCCCGCACCATCCAGACGGCGTTCCGCCAGTACCAAATGAACAAGAACTTTGAGCGCCTGCGTAGCTCCATGTCAGAGAACCGCATGTCACGCCGCATTGTACTGTCCAACATGAGGATGCAGTTCTCCTTTGAAGGCCCCGAGAAGGTGCACAGCTCCTACTTTGAGGGCAAGCAGGTCTCTGTGACCAATGATGGCTCCCAGCTGGGTGCTCTGGTGCCATCAGAATGTGGAGACCTTAGCGACCCAGCCCTCAAGTCTCCAGCACCCTCCAGTGACTTTGCAGATGCCATCACAGAACTGGAAGATGCATTCTCCCGGCAGGTGAAGTCCCTGGCTGAGTCCATCGATGATGCCCTCAATTGCCGCAGCCTACACAGTGAGGCTGTACCAGCCCCAGACACAGCACGGGCCCGGGACACTGAGCCCAAGCCAGGCCTTCATGGCATGGACCACCACAAATTGGATGAGATGACAGCCTCATATAGCGATGTCACCCTCTACATTGATGAGGAAGAGCTGTCACCGCCTCTACCGCTCTCACAGGCTGGGGATCGGCCTTCCAGCACAGAGTCGGACCTGCGGCTAAGGGCTGGGGGTACAACCCAGGACTACTGGGCCTTGGCCCACAAGGAGGACAAGGCTGACACAGACACGAGCTGCCGAAGCACACCATCACTGGAGCGGCCAGAGCCAAGGCTGCGGGTGGAGCACCTTCCCTTGCTTACCATTGAGCCACCCAGTGACAGCTCAGTGGAACTCAGTGACCGCTCGGACAGAAGCTCACTCAAGAGGCAGAGTGCCTATGAGCGCAGCCTCGGTGGACAGCAAGGCAGCCCTAAGCATGGCCCCCACGGTGGCCCCCCCAAAGGCCTCCCCCGGGAGGAGCCTGAGTTGCGGCCTCGGCCCCCCAGACCTCTCGAGAGCCACCTGGCCATCAATGGTTCAGCCAACCGGCAGAGCAAATCTGAGTCTGACTACTCAGATGGGGACAATGATAGCATCAACAGCACATCCAACTCCAACGATACCATAAACTGCAGCTCTGAGTCCTCATCGCGGGACAGCCTGCGGGAACAGACACTCAGCAAGCAGACATACCACAAGGAGACCCGCAACAGCTGGGACTCACCAGCCTTCAGCAATGATGTCATCCGTAAGAGGCATTACCGAATTGGCCTGAATCTCTTCAACAAGTGAGTTTCCCCTTCATGCATGGTGGACAGACTCACATGGCCTTGGCAGTCACAACCCTAGGCCTAGGCAGGATAAGGCAAGAGGCAAATTCACCTTCCTTCCTGTTGTGAGCCTCTGCCCACCTCCCCACTGAGGCTGGAGTTTCAGGCAGTCTTTATAATAAGGTCAAGGCAGGATGCTGCGCCACATTTATGGTTAGAGCATCTTTGAATCTCAGGAGACCCAGCTCCTTCCAAGGACCATTGTGGAGGTGGCAGATGTTACTGGGCTAGACAACAGAGTGGCGACTGTTTTGTGGTAAATCCCTACCCATCATTTCCACCCATGTGTCCCCGTAGCAGGCTCAGCCTCATATGCCAGGTTCAGGGATAATATGAAGCACAAAGGTCTTGAACAAGCCAGTGGCAGGTTTCTATCTGTAGGCTGCCGCTGACAGAACATTTGAGTGGCTGCTCTGGAGGGGCTCAGGGAAAGTGCGGCTGGGCCTTCCTGAGAGCGAAGCCATGGTAGAAGGTGGATATTTAAAGGAAACTATTCTTAGCAGGGTCAAAAAATAGCATGGGAAGTCGGGGAGGGCTGAGCACACCCTTGGAGGGGACCTTGGCAACTCTTGTTTAACCTGAGATTTCATATTTCCTTCCCTGGGGACTTTGGGATTTGGGGTCATCAGACTCCAGCCTGGTGTGGTTTCCCTGGGGGCTGTGGACCTGAAAAGCATGTGACTAGCCTGCCTGCTGGTTACAAGCATACACCCTAGGAGTTTCCCAGAAGGGCCACAGGAGGGTAGTGGGGCACAGTGGGGGTCAGCCACATCTGAGCCACACCTTGCTGCTCCCTGCTGCTCCTTCAAAACTAGGATGGCATGATTTTGAGCATCCATAGCAGTGCAGATGGACTCGACAACAGAGGGACCTGCCAGGGAGGGTATGGTGTATAGGCTGTTGAAGGTCTTGCTTGCTGGTGATAATGGACCTTGTTTCCTGTGTGCCACATGGGGTGCACCCCAGCATGGTCCTCTGAAGGTCGTTTGGCTTGTTGCTTCAGCCTCTTCATGACTCTGGAAACATGACACTGTGTATGGACTGTCCCCACACCTTCTCAGGATGACAGCGTGGAATTGTAGGCTCCTGGGTAGGGATTTTCTTTGGCATCAGAGCTGCCAAGTTCATGTTTAAAAGGGGCTATACCTGTTTCCCACCCCTGATCTGACAGTGCTTGCTCACCACCCACAGCATTCTGTATTGCCCTGCTTCCTCCGGGCAGAGTATAGATTATATCACTGTCATTTGTATTTTCTGCTTACTTTAAAGGCACCATCTGCTAGCTCTTCTGTTTTGCCTCATTCAATTAGCCGTTCAGGTTATTTGTCCATTTCTTCGTTGTCACTCCCNGTTCTAGGTCTTGAGTTTAGGACCAGTGGCAAGTACTTCCCTTATATTTTGAGACAGGATATCACAAAATTGCCCGGGCTGGCCTGGAACTCACTGTACAGCCCCAGCAGGCCTTGACTTTATGACCCTCCTGCCTGAGCCTCCTGAGGTTCAATGTTTGTCACTTTTGAGGATATGTCATCATGGGGCCTTCTTAAGGATGACTCTCAGAATTAGAAGTATGTCCCCTGCTGGCTCCTTTTCTTTCTTGTGTTTTTCTTTGCAGATATAATTTGAACACAATGAAAAGACCCTGAGAAGCATCTAATTGGCTTTAGCTGCACTGCTCTTATCTGATGGACATGTTTAATTTCACTAGGTGCAGCCACCAGTACCTCTGTGTTTGAAATTGCTTTTTCTTTTTATGTTTTGTTTTCTATTCTTCTAATTATTTTGCCCTGCTGGGGACTGAACCCAGGGCCTTGAGAAGGCTAGGCAAGTGCTTACCACTGAACCAAATGCCAACTTTTACACTTTCATACATCTGCTGTGCGTGTGTGTTTTCATGAGTGAGCAGGTGCTGATACACGTGTGTGCCCATGCATATATGTGTGTTAATGCTATCTCCCCAGCCCCTCCTGTGTCTATGTATTAAGACAAGGACCTCTCCATTGAACAACTTTCACAGATAGTTGTTCCTTGTGAATTTTAGAATCAACTCATTGAGATCCTTCAGTGGACACTAGAGCCATCTCCAGATTGGAAGTGAATTTGGAGAAATGACCCCTTAACACTGCCAGAGACAGGACTGGAAGACCCAACCTAGGGACGTTCATAATCAAAACTAATGAAAATTAACTTGGCTCTCCAGGGGCACTAGCCATGTGGTTACTAGAGACCAAGATAGGTGCATACTGTGAAACAAGCCAGGCCAGCCTAGATCCCAAAGGGACAGCCTGCAGCAGTTCTGGTTCTGAGAGATCTAGCTGGTAGCCACTGGAAGGAACCAGTAAGGTTCCACGTGAAGCAGACACTAAGGCCCTGGCTGGTTCTCAGCTCAGCCCCTAACAAGCACCCAGCCTCAGTTTCCTCCTTCACTCCAATCATGATGCCAGGGAACATTGGAAATTCTGAGAGAAGTCATGTTGCTTTAAGTTTGTCAGATAAGCCAGACCTCTTTGCCAGTCTTAGAGCCTTTTGGTCCATTTCTAAAGCTCTTCAATAGATGTGAGGAAGAGCTCTAGGACTCAGAATTGGCTGGCAGCTCAAGGTTTAGTTCACAGAACCCCAGGGCCCCTCCAGGGATAGATCTGAGAGCCTGAGCATTCTGGCCTGGGCTGCAGTGTAACTGCTTTGCCTTAGGGCCTTTGTGTTCTGAGCCAGGCCTTTACTGGTCCTCAGCAGTCCCAGTACCATGCCAGGTTCTCACTCTTAAAACCCAACCTTCATTCCCCTCTGATTTCACTCCCAGGCACTGCCCCCTGCTTGTCTCCTCTACTACTGCCCAGGACTCTGGTCTCCTGCTCTGACTACTGCCATTCCTCCAGGCCCCACCTTTACTTGAGTTCCCTCCAGGATGCATAGGCCTTATACGATACTGTCTAGCAAGTGATACCTGTCTGTCCAGAGCATCCCTCTTAGGAGTCTGCAGAGAGCTGCATGGTGATCCACAGTGAGAGAGCCAGAAAAAGAAAATGAAACAGGAGAGCTGGGACAGTGAGGCGAGTGGTGGGGGCTCACTCAGGAGGCTGTGCCACCTCCAGATGTCCTCAGGCCCCTGTCCAGGCCCCAGCTGCACATCTGGTAGGCAGCTCTTAGAGAAGGCAGGAATCCAAAATCCCAGGCAGAAGGGGACCAACTATACCACTGATCTACCCCCAAGACCTGGAGTGTATCCCTGGGTCTCAGAGCCTCATTTGGCATACTTGAAAAAATGGGTGTGTGTCCCCACTCCCAGGACTTGGACAGGATTTAAGACAAAGGGGCGAAGGCCTGGCCTACAGCTGCCATCCCAGGAGGTACTATGGGTGGCTGCTGTCATCATGCTCAGCTCAGCCTTTGCAGTCAGACCTCCTACCACTGAAGAGGCCTTGGAGGCTCTTCTTGGCCTTGTGCAGCTGGCTGTGGGAGGGGCAGATGAACATTCATGCTCTGTAAGGTCCCTTCACAGTCTTGTTCTTGTTTTCACTCAGAGCCATCCATAGCTACTTTTGCCACAGAGCTTGTAGTGGAATGACGAGAGCCTGGAGGGAAGTGCCTACAAGTGTGGACTCCCAGTCATGATTAAGTCTGAATCAACCTGATGTCAGGAAAGCAGGCTTAGCCAGACTTAGAGGAGGTAGGCATGCCAAACCCGGAAGTAGACAGCAGGGTGGAACTGTGAGTGGACTCACTGCCAACCTCCTGCCTGTTCAGAAAGACCTCTAGGTCCAGACGATGAGGTGGGTGAGGCATAGAATCAGAAGCCAACGCTTTCTGATGCTAGGTCCTCGCAGTGTGTACTCTAGGAAGCTGACTTTCCATTGCAGCATCCGGGTGGTGGCTCAGGGAGGCTTGGGGGCTTCCTCAGGCAACAGAGTACTGAAAGACCTGGCATTGTTTTACTAGGCATCCTGGAGCTCAGTGACTTGCCTCTTCTGGCTTCTGATTTTGTTGTCTTTAAAGGAAGTGGTTTCCTCCACCAGGAACCCTTCGACTCCCTACATAGCACCTCAGAAGGCCCCAGTCTCTCCGACCATAAAGTTGACACATTTTGTCCAGGTTGCTATGGTGTCCCTCTGGTTGGTCCTGCTCAGGCCTGGCCTGCTTCCTCCTTATAGTCTGCATAGTTCCCAGGGGCTTGATGGAAGATTCCAGTTTGAACTTCCTGCTTCATTCCTGCCAGGTGACCCAGTCATCCCTAGTATGCAAAGGCCCCGGAGAGGTAAAGTAATTTGCCCCAGGGTCTCCAGCCAGTAGACTGAGATTTAAGCCCAGACTTCCTGTTATCTGTCTCCACAGTCAGATAGATCCCTACCTGCCTCACACACCAATGAGAAAACATTGTTTTGGAGGGTGGGAACTTGGTTGGCCTATGGCAGGTAGCCGAAGAGGACTGTAGCATGCCCCTCTACTTACAGTTTAAAGATCAAAGCAGGCCCTTGGCTTCCTTCCTGTAGGGAACCCTGACTAGCGGCCACCAAGTCTGCATAGGGCAGGAATTGCCTCACTAATAGTGGGGGAAGGACTGCAGGTTGTCCATAGCAAGGGCTCCATAGCATGCATATTCAGCAAAATGACTGTCCTCCTGCATGCAGGCCAGTGTGAGGTAGTGACTCCTGCAAAAAGCCTTTTAAAGGCTCTCACTCGGCCCTGGAGCTACCCCTTATCACAGCCTGTCCCTACTGTCCATCCACCCCTCACAATGGCCTGCAGCTCCTAGTCCCTGCTTCTCAACCATAGGTACCATGACTTCTGTGACATCCAGACAGGGTCAGCCCCTCCCACCCTGGGCTTGGGTCACAAGCTTACACACACACACACACACACACACCAGCAGAGACCAGGTCCCAATGCCCCCAGCTTGGCTAGTATGGTACTCTGTTCCCCTTAGTCCAGCCAGTTCTAGAACACAGAAACTGACTCTTAAGTATCCTGTTCCAAGCATGCAGCCCTCTAAGCCCACTTGTCTACTATCTGTCTATCCTCCTTTTTCCCTTCCTCAGTCCCCACTGCCAGCCAACCTGGGACAGCTGTGACCCTCAGCCAGCAACCCCTTCAGGGCCTCTACCTCAAGGGTATCCCTAGGCCTTGCTTAAAAAGACACTTTCTGCTGCACTGAAGGACCTATCCCTCCTTAGGCTCCCAGGCCCCCTGACCATGCCACTAGTCCAGTGTCTGCAGCAGGCTCAGTGTCTGACATCTTAATTCCTGAAGAGTGTATGCCCTGGGAGATGCCATAGCATAGCACCCTGTAGAATATCCCCACTTTCCTGGGTAGGGGAACATGTGTAGGAGCCCATATCATGGGCCTGTGTATAATTATAGGAGCAGGAAAAGAAGTAAGAATATGCCCAAAGCAGGGGGCAGAGTACCCATCGGGGTGGGAAATGGACCAGGTCATCTTGGGCTACTTCATTGCCAGCTGTGCCAGGACCTGACTGGCCAGCTTCATGGACTCAGCACATCTGCAGGACACTGCTGTCAAAGGGCCAGTAGGCAGTGGTACCCAGAAGACATAAGGCTAGACTCTGCGCACTGGAATAAGGGAATGTGCCTAGGGTCCCCACTGTGGGCACAGGCTGGGTCTGCTTGGGCTGACTCTAGAACACACTTTACTGCTCAGTAGCTCTCAGTGACTGCGGACAGAGGGAAAGGGAGCCACTCTGACCCAGATGCGCAGCCTGGCCCTAGGGGTTCCACACAGCTCCACCCTCCAGAGCAGGACACATATCCTGAGAGTCAGTCACCTGTACAACTATTTTCAGACTCATTCATGTCATCCTGTGACAACAGGGCCTCCCTGCAGGTGAGCTGAGGGCTCAGATTTACACAGGAAATCAGAGGCTGAGGGCAGGAAGAAGCCTGTCTGCATCAGAGGACACTCCTTTCCCTGGACCCTGAATTGTCCCACACACAGCCAGACAGGTGTCAAATGTACTATGCTGTGCCCTAGAGCCAGGGCAGGCTATACGCTCTGTCTATACCTGCTGTGTCTGGCCTGTATATGGTCTGACAACCTAGCTAGTGAGACCACATCCTGGTGGGATGGGGAGGGTACACTTAACCCTGTAGTGCTGCCCCAGACACCTTCCTGTGGCCCTGGCCTCCCAAGCAGGGCCAGTGTGGTGCATCTGGTGGACGTCTAGCCTCTGGCTCTGCTTCTGCAGCAGTTTGCTCAGCATGAAGCTTCCTGGTGCTGAGTATGTACTTCTTCCCTGGGCCTGGATGGTCCTGGTCAAGTGTCAGTAGGTAGAGACCATTTCCTGTCTTCAGCTAGCTTCTTGGCCCACTTCCCTCTGGGGCAGGGAGTACAGACACAGAAGGGAAAATAAGGAAACTACCTGCTGTGGGAGTGACAATTTTGCTGGGACAACAGGAGCCAGCTGGTGCCCTTGGGAGCAACAGGTTGGCAAGAGGTTTATAGTGTTTCCCATCTGGGTCTGCAGTGGGCTTGGTTTCTGCTACATGCCTGTGTTCTCAGCAGGCTTTGGGTGACAGCTGAGAGACTTAAAATTTGGGGTTCTCAGAGGACTTCAGGGTGCCAGCCAGGAGTGGTCCTTTTGCAGTAAGACAGCGGGTCATTGGCAGGAGGAGCAGGAGTAGATCCAGCAAGTCTGGAAGCTGGAGTCCCAGATCTCTGGTGGCTGAGGCAGGAATGAGTCCCCCCTGCTTACTAGACTTTTCCTGTGGTCCTGGAGGCTACCTCTAGGCAACTCCCTTTCCTGTCTGTGGCAGTCTTCTCTCTCTTCCTCCTTGTCCATTGCGCTCTCACTAAGTCCTCTGTACAGCCCTGGAAGGTCCAGATTGATGTGGTGTCAGCTAGGCCCTGATTGGATGAATGTGTGCATACAAAATAAGGTTAGAAAGGGGACCAATCAGGGCAGAGCTGTGGTTGTCTTTGCAAACTGCTTGCTGCTTTTCCAGCCTAGTAAAACCTGGGGGCTCTGGCTGTCAAGCTGGGGCTCTGTTACAGCTGAGATTTGTGGCTTCCTTGCCCTCAGGGACCCCTCCTACCCCTAGCTCTGACTTAGCTGTCCTTATACCTAGGCAGGCCATGCAGCTGTGTGTGTGTGTGTGTGAGAGAGAGAGAGAGAGAGAGAGAGAGAGGAGAGAGA
>LOJH01006131.1:18422-32987 GCA_001685095.1 Ellobius talpinus | reverse complement strand
GTGTGATTTTCTTTGGGGCTTGCCAGCTGTGGGGTACCGGGCGGGACAGAAAACTCCAATAAGCAGGCCCGGACTTCATGTTACAGGGTAAGGTGTGATTTTTGAAACCTTCTGATTTTGTTTGGTAGACTGGATCCTCAAATAACCACTGTTTCCACAAAATGATTGGCATTATGTGTTCACAAGAGAAGGTTTGCTGTACAGGGTGGAGAACAGTAGACGATTGCTGGACCGTTAGGTTAGCTATCCATTTGGATTAATGTAATCACACCACCTTTTTATACTTACCTAAAAGTCAATTCTTGAGTAAAGATAAACATGAAAATAATGAGGGAAATTAATTTTATAACTGTGGAATGGAGCTGTCTTTACACACACACACAGGACTGTCAAACTATGTTTCACTTCAATTAGAAATGTTTGTACATTTTCATAAAATATATATGAAGTCATGAACTAAGGAGATAATTCCAGCCAGCTTTACCCTAAAGAGTAAGTACCTAGAAAACACATATTACTTATTTTTAAAAGACAACCCATATATAAATAAAAAGATGAAAAATGGACTAGGTAATGTACAATGAGAATAAGATAATATTGGCCAAATTTTAAAATCTGCATTCCAAGTAGTAGTGAGAATGAATTGATAGAGCCTCTTCTACAGTGCTTGCTGAAAGGAATAAATTAGTATATGAGGGAGAGGATTTCGCATTGTCCTTCAAAAGATAACAATTACATAATCCTGAATCCAGCATTTCTCTTTCTGGGTATAGTGGGGTCTCTTAAAGAAAGATGTAGGCCAAGAGACCTACAGAAATCTCCCCCATTAGAGTCTATTCTATCCACTTCTCCATTGGTGATGTTAGCAATTCTTGTGGATTAAATGCCCATTTATCAGAGACAGTGGGATTTATCTCTCAGACTAAGTTTATTTTTGAATCCCAGAATAGTTAACCCAGTGGTCTCTTACAAAAGGCCTATGCCCTGATGCCTCCTAAGCATCTTAAGCGTAGCATATCCAAAGCTGGGCATCTGACTGGTTGTGCCCTGGCCCATTTCATCCAGTTTGGTGCTCATGCAAATACTTGCTACAGATACCTGAGACCCAGGCCTTTGGTGGCTTCCATTTGGGGTCATGGACTATATAAAAATGCTTAACTTTCATTTTCTAAAGTGTTGTACCATAGTCCCACAAGCAATGTGTATGAGTTAGATACATTCTTTTAAGGTATAATT
Source organism: Ellobius talpinus (assembly GCA_001685095.1). Lineage (NCBI taxonomy): Eukaryota > Metazoa > Chordata > Mammalia > Rodentia > Cricetidae > Ellobius > Ellobius talpinus. Next base: position 31,751 of record LOJH01006131.1, on the reverse strand, counting down.
CAGATAATTTCTTAAATCCAGGAGTGTCTACCTATTTCACGCACAGTAAAAGCCAAAGACCTGACAGTGTCCTACAAGGCCCAAGGGAATCTTATTTCCCCATGTTCCCCTCTGCCTCCCTGGCCATGCTCAGTGTTCTCGCAGCTGAGCAGGCCTTTCATGCCCCTTCTTTAGGGGACTTTGTACTGGTTGCTCTCTCTATGAAAAAATGAACTTTCCTTAGAAGCCCATGTGATTCACTCCCACCCTTAAATCTTTGCTCAAAAGTTATCTTCTCGGTGAAACTGAGACTCAACATTACTTTGAATTTTAATTCTTAGCTAGCTGTGCCAAGCAGCACCTCTCTGTACCCAGCCATCCATCCTACCCTGCTTTGTTTCTTTCTTATATCACTATTTTCTACCTTCAGATATGTTTTCACCATACATACTTGCAAACATACTGTCTCAAAACATACATGATTTACCACAATCTGATTTATTTTGTTATGTACTTATTATCTTAAAAAAATATTAAAATGGGGTGGGCATACATGCCAAGGCATGCGTGTGGGGTCAGAGGACAATTTTCCAGAGTCCAGTTCTATTCTTCCACCATGTGGATCCTAGGTATTGGATTCAGGTTGTCAAATACTAACAGCAAACATGTTTTCCTGCTGAGCAATCTCTTCCAGTGTGAGATTTATCCATTTTCATTTACTGCTCTATCCCAAATGCCTAGACAGTATCCAGCATGTGGCAGATGAAGTTACAGAAGATCTGATTTCATAAGCCTTGAAGCAAATTAAATTGGCTAGACATAGGACTGATGTTCTTTTAGATTTGTTTCATGATCCTGGAATCTGACTTGGGCCTTGTGCCCTGTTAGGCTGCTAGCTAAGCACTCTCCCCCCACTACACCCCTCTGCTGGAACACTGGGAAGATAAGAGTAAAGGCAGTGCTGGGTGCTGGTGGTGCGGGCCTTGAATCCTCAAGAGCAGTGTGGCCTACAGAGTGAGTTCCAGGATAGCCAGGGCTACACAGAAAAACCCTGTCTCGAGAAACTTAAAAAAAAAAGAAAAGATTAGCTGTGCAGAGTGGTGGCTGGAGGGCAGCAAGGAGCACAGAAAATATTTGTTTCAGTTTGATGGTGACTTCTGTGACTGCTTGCAGAGCAGCTGTGTCGTCACTAGGAACACAGGGCAGGCTTTCACCATTAGTAGGCCCGAAATGGCGCCTGAGCTATTCTGACCATGTTGGTTAAAGTAGAAAATACAAAATTTAAAAACACTCCAACCTGTTCCTCCAGCTATGTCTTGCCTGATTTTATTTATTTATTCTTTTACTTTCGGGGGAGACGGGTCCTTTAAACAGGGCCTGTGTTTTAAAATGTAATTATCATTTGAGAGAACCCTGCCTTTGTGTGCCCTTGACAAGTTACTTAGCTGCCCTCTGCTTCCCTAGTAATGATGCCTCTACTCAAGTTAACAAGCAGGATACTCCAGATGGTCTCTTTACTGTGTAATCATTAGTTTGAAAGTCCATGATCATACTTTTGCTTAGGATAACTATCAGTTATAGAACAGCATTGGCCCATGTATTTCATGCTCTGGTTTATATAACTGACTCGATTGTCCCAGCAGTGCTGGGAGGCTGATGAAGTGAACCTGCCACAGGAGACAGATAAGTCATACGTCATGAAAAAAAACCCAAAAAACTCCTTATTTTTACCCAGTTTGTAACTGAGTATAAGTCATTTACTGGTATCTCTTTTTGGATGAGTGTCTAATTTTGTAAATATGAACAAGAATACTATTCACTAAGCATCTTTCTTTAATGCTCAGAGTAAGTCTTATTTTTAAAAATCATAAAAAAGAAAGTAAAGGATAATAAAAGCAGAAGCCCTCATCAGCTTTCGAGGAAAAAAACAATAGCCTGAAATATAGTCCACCTTTAAGGAACTTGTCGTCCCTGCCTATTGTATGGGCAAACCTTTGTGTATTATAGACATTCCCAAAGATTAAGCATGAGATGCCGATGGATATACACTCACATTTTGGATTAAGGCTTTGAAATTAATTTCACCCCAAACTTTGTAGGTGAAAGCCAACAGCAGTAGGTGGAAAAACTCGTAAACCCAAAAGGGAGTGGTTTTCCGTCGAATAAGTCTTCGTAGGGTTATTTTGATGAGCTTTTACGTTGGCTCTTAGGGAAGCCGCTGGAGGCGCCTTTTAATCCTTTGGTTTCAGTGGCTCTTGGCGCTGTTTCCTCTGCCGGTCTTTCCCGGTTCACTGCAGGTCATGTGATAGTTGTCACGTGATACGGTCAAAGGATCTTTTCCTCTTACCAGCTTTGGGGGGAAAGAAAAAAAAACCGAAACTGTTCTCCAATTAAAGCTGCTAACGTGTACTACGCCGTTTCCTTGTTGGGTTTTCTTGTTCGCTGCTGCTCCTGTAGAAACAAAATGAGTGGTAAGATTTGCTGGGTTTGAGCATTCGCTTTTATTTTAAAACATAGGAAGCTTTGTATTTAACCTAAAGCCGTGTTGTGTGGTTTTTAATAGATGCCAAATCTGTTCGCTGGAAAAGCACCCTAAATTGTTATGTAGTTATGAAAATAGTAGACTATATGAGCTAGACTGATTTTATATTTCACAGTATGTCCCATTCTGGCCTCTTGGTTTTATTTGGGTTTTCTTTTTTTAAGACTGATCTGAAAATTGGCATCAGATAATTTGGAAGCCATTGTGCACGCCAGCAGTAAGCAGCCTGTTCCGTATTTAATTTTAAATGCTTGGGCATACTTGTAGTTTTTTTAATGAAATAAAGAAACAGTTTATGCTAGGTGAAATGAATTAGGCATTAAGTTATTGGTGGTACTTTTAAGAATCGGGGTGGGGAGTTTCTCAAATTTAAGGGAAATGACGAGTAGAATTGTACCCTCTTTTGCAGGTTTGTAAAATCAGAAACAGGCCCTTAACAGTAATGGAATCACTCTGTGCTTTGGGATAGATTTTGCCCTCAGCTTAAATTCTGAAGGAGCTGTTAGGTTTACCTACAGTTGCTCAAGCTTTCTTGTGCCTGGTGTGCATTTCATGTACTCCCTTGTAGCAGGTTGGACTTCCCTGGACACAGGCTGCTTTGCTGCATACAAATTTAAAACAGTTTATGATTAATCTTCTAGAACTTCCTGAACTACAGAGTACTGTTTTGTTACTGTTGTCACAGGACAAGGAACATGTATGGTGCTGCTAGCAGTTGGATCTGAATATCAATACTGTGTTTACTGTTTATGAATTGGGGGTGTTGGCAGATTTGTGCTCAGTGCTGAATATATCCTACCAATATTTTTGATAATGTATATGGTACTGATCAATTGCCTTTTAAAAATCTAATCATGTGCCATTTCTGCTTCCTAATTAGAAAATATACTTTAGTTAAATGATCACATCATAAAGGTGTTTTTGTGCTACTTGTGTTGCTATTCCTTTAGTAGCTATCCAAGTAGAATGTGAACTGAGTATGGAGATAAATGCCTGTAATACTATCAGTCTGGAGGCTGAGAGGATGGTGAGTTCGAGGCCAGCCTGGGCTGCCTCAGAGTATTTTATATAGTTATAGTATTATTTCTAGTAAAAGGATGACACCCCACAGCAGGTGTGTGCTGCGACTGTAAGAGTCACCAGCTGGAAGTTACTAGTCTAATAGCTAAATAGAAAACACCCATCTGTTTTAATTGTTTGGAGTAAAGAACAGTTCTGCTTTTGAAGATGCCTGTCTGCTTTGTGTTATTTCAACACCCCCTTCATCAATCCCTCTCTAGCATTAATGGTGTGACCCAAGATTAAACTGCAGTGGGCACAAAGGGCCTGAGGTCTAAGCGTAGCACATAGAGCTCAGCAAGGGAGGATTTCCTTTATTAAGAATACAAATGCAATTTTCAGCAAATTCTTTTTTTCCAACCAAGTTTCACATTTTATAAATGATATCTAAGCCAGTTCTTAGAATTTGGAAGGCTAGTTTACTGGTTTATGTAAATTAGTTAATGAATAAAAAGGAGCATTAGGGTACAGCTGTTCTCATTTCTCCAGAGAGCAGAAAAGTGTGCTTTGAATGAAGCCTTTCTGTATAGAGAATTAAAGAGGTTCTCACAAGTGTTATTTAGTAAACTAGTAGGTGATGTTTACTTAAATTTCGAATTGTGTTCCTGCTTTCACTCATGTTTTTCAAGGAAATAAAAACAAACCCTTTGGAGGCAAGACCTAATATCTCAGCCCAGTTACCAGCAGCAAGTAGCATTGCAGTGTTCATGTGATGTATATCCTGAGAAACGAAACTGATAGTGTTTTTAATTCCAGCTCTACCACTTGGGCAGGCTTAAGTTCCCTCTGCTTCATTTTCTGTCTGGAAAATGGGTAATGATAAAAATAGTTGCTTGATTAAATGATTATAAAGAGAAAAAATACATTGAAGACCTGGCTTATAGTGTTAGTGTTTACAATTTATGATTAAAATAATAGTTACAGAGGGCTGGAGAGATGGGGGTTAATATCATTTGTTGCTGTTACAGAGGACCTGGGTACAGTTTTCAGCATCTGTATGGTAGGTAGATCACAACCATCATCCATAACTCCAGTTCCAGGGGATTCAACACTCTATTCTGACCGTCACAGGCACCAGACACTCACATGGTGGGCATGCACCTATTTAGGCAACACACACACACATTAAATAAGTAAATATATTCTTTTAATAGATAGCATTTGGGAGAACTTCGTGTATTTTGGAGCTGTGATGTTCCTCATTCGTAGGGCACTTGGCTGGCCAGGCCCTGAGTGTTACAGCTCCATGCATTTGCTGGGTCCTCTGGGAGAAAGGACAGATGCACATAGTGTACTGCAGAAGTCTGCATTCCCTCTGCTTGCTGTACAGTAACCGCTTAGTCCTCACTGTCTCTTCCCTTCCCTCTATCCCTTTTCTTTCCTTTTACTCCCTCTTTTCTCCATTTACTGCCCCATCCAGATTCTCTCTTGTCTTTATCCTCTTCTTTTCCTACCCCTTTCTCTTCATTTCCCCTCATTTGCCACGATTTAGTATTTTTTTTCAAAGTCCATTTTCTTTAACATTCTCTTTTCTCTTTCTTCACTTCCCCCCATCACCCTGGGTTGCTCTGTCCTCACCCCTCCCCCTCCCAAGCAAGGCTGGAATTCATGGGGATTTGCTGGGACCTGTGTGCCATTCCCCTCACCATATGATTTAAATTCTAAACATAAAAGCACCCCAGCCTTTTTTTTTTAACCAGATGTGACACTTTATTTTCTTAGGAGTAATTGATCTTACAAAAAAGCAAAAAAGAAAACAATTTCAAATGATTAAAAACTGTTGCATACGGGACACTGCAATGTAAAGTTACTAAGAGAAAAAGATCTGAAGCTGAGGTATTTTTTAAAATGTTCTCTAAAACAAGTAAGGTTTTTGTTCTAGAAAGTATGAAACCTTCCAAAAGTGCTTATTTTATTTCCAGAAAGGTGAAAAGAGATTAAGATAGGATTTATGAAGGTTATCTGAAAAGATGACACAGAAGAAAATGAGGTAGCACAGTGAAGTTCCAGGGTCTTGTTTAGAGTTCCCTGTTCCGAAGAGCCCATGCTTGCCTGAGTAAATGCTCCTGTGCATTCCTGCACCTGTGCTTGTGCGCACTCCTCCACTTCTGCTCGTGCGCACTCCTCCACCTGTGCTCGTGTGCATTCTCCACCTGTTTCCAGCCCAGGACAGAACCGTGCTGCACAGCACAGCACAGCATGGAATTTTTCAAGTGCCTCACTGTCCTTCCGCTCTGCTGTGCCTTCTGCCTGTTTTGTTGATTTGTGTGTGTGGAGGTGGGGGAGAGGGGGAAGGTGTTCTGGGTTCTTTTGTATTTCTAATTGATTTTATTTAAAAGATTTATTATGTATACAACATTCTGCCTCCATATATGCCCGCATGCCAGAGGAGGGCGCCAGATCTCAGTACAGATGGTTGTGAACCACCATGTGGTTGCTGGGAATTGAACTCAGGACCTCTGGAAGAGCAGCCAGTGCTCTTAACCTCTGAGCCATCTCTCCAGCCCATCTAATTGATTTTTTTTTAATACGAAGTTCAGTTTGATTTTCCTCTTGCCCAACCATTAGAGGCCCATGGGGTGTTTGTACAGTAAATAAAATGATTTGGGATTATAAACCAGTTGAACATTTCTATTGGAGAGCCTAGAAATCTTAGGTTTTAAGTGTTACCCAAGTTAGTGTAAACACTGGGCAAGTTTGAGAAATACAGGTGTGCTTGAAAGATAATCTGTACACTTCATAAAGTAAATGCTACATAAAAGCTTACTTACATATCATAATTTATTTATATGAAAACACATAAAAATGTAAATGTTATATAAAAATTCCAAAATCTTAATCTCTTTCCATGGTATTATATTACAGCACCGTTGACTTAATATTTAGCCTAGGTGAAGTAGTCATACTGTTCTCCACTTCTCCTTGCTAATCACCAGTGTATTTTTTTTGTTTCTGTGACCCATTCAGGTCCTGCTCAGGTTCCAATGATGTCCCCAAATGGTTCCGTGCCTCCTATTTATGTGCCTCCTGGATATGCCCCACAGGTATGCTTTTTGTGTTATATTTCTTTATATATGTATCTAATGATAATGTTAATTCTCTTTGACTTTGATTCTGGTGAAAATATGCTGTTAAAGTTCTGGATGTTATCCACTGCAGTATTGTCTATAAATCCATGTAAAATATTTTACTACATTTGGAAAGGAGAGAAAAGTACGTTGGTGGTACTCATCACTCAAGAGTTGCCTTTGGACATTAAATGAAAAAAGAAAATTTAGAGTTTTGTTTCCTTGAATATACAAATTGTGTAATTAAGTTAAGTCGCCCACACATAGCTTTTTACATTGACTTTAAAGGAAGCCAGGATAGTGCTGCCAGCCTCAGGTGCTGCCAGTAATCATATGGACATACTGTGATGAATAGAATTTGTTTTCATGTCTTCTTGCGTAGCCCAGGTTGGCCTCAGAGATGTATTGCAGGTGCATAACACTATACCTGCTTGCCTGTCATAGAAGAGCACTCAAGTCTGCAGCCATGACACTAAGTGGTCACTGCCTGTCCACACCATAGCCCTTCCCTCCAACCATGGAGACTGAGGAGGTCACTGGATCCACACCATAGCCGCACATGAATTGCCAAGCTCTGAGTTAAGTGAAGTATAGCTAGATTGCATATACAGGCAGCTGAAATTAAATTGTAGAACTGAGATGTTCAGAATTGTCTTAGTTAGGGTTTTTATTCTATGAAGAGATACCATGATAATGGCAACTGTTATAAAGGAAAGCATTTAATTGGGGCTAACTTAAGTTCGGAGGTTTAGTCCATTATTGTCATGGTGGGAAGTATGGTGGCATGTAGACAGACATGGTATTGGAGAAGTCATTTGAGTTGTGTGTCCAGAGCCTCTGTTGGGATGCATTTTCATTCAAACTATCACAAATGTCTTCCACTACTGAGATTTTTTTGTGGTCTGTGCTCATTGTGACAAGTCCCTGTTAGGTAATACTAATACTCTTTTCTAAGATCCAGATTTGTACTTAAGTACTCTTGGAACCCTGTCTTACCTCCTCCCCGGCTATAGCAGGATGTCGGGAGGATATTGTGGTGCATTCTTGCTTACTCTGTGAAGCATGTCTCAGTATGACCGCAGACATTAATACGGGAGGCGGGAAGTTGCCTGGAATTGAGAGTCAGAACAGCTGGGTCCTTTATCTCAGACCTAGCTGGCTGTTGGGATTTGGGCATATCAGCTTTCTTGACTCTCGGTGCCTTCCTTGTAATGAGGTGAAGACATATGAGATGGGGTATTCAAAGGATCCTGTAGTCTTTTTAAATAGCCTCTGGTCACTAGGACTGCTTCAGTTTCATGCATATAATCTTCATTGATTAGAATTTGCATTCTACATGCAGGTTTAACTAGCATTCTCACTGCTGCATTCCAGACCTAATGGCTTTTTTTTCCTGCTTGATCTCTGAGACCTTTAAAAATTAAATAGCATTGATGTGATTTACTCCAGCTTGTGGTGATGTAACGTCTGTTTCTTCTGCTGCTCTGTTGCTCTTCCTCAGAAGTTTGTTCACTTAAACAGAGACCTTTTTCTAGCATAATTCACTTCAAACATTTACTGAGTGGTATTACTGCCAAACTCTGTCATGTGCTCTTGACATATGAGTGAGACAGTTACTACAGTTAGATGGTATTCTTGTAGAGGCAATTATTATTCGTATTTTGTTGTGATGGTAGTCATTGTTTATTTGGGGTTTGGTTTTGACTTACTGTTGAGATAAGGTCTCACTGTGTAGACTATACTGGTCTTGAATTTATGATCCCCTTACCTTTGCCTCCCTAGTACGAGAATGAATCACTGTGCTAGGCATATGCTCCCATCTTACAATACTTTCTTGTTTTTATGACAAACCCTCAACCTTCTCATTTCAGTCGTGAGTATAGAAAGAGATTTTCCAAGCCTTTACTGGCCTCTCCTGGATATCATATGTTTATCACAGTTTGCTAGTTAATTTTCTTTCTTAGGAAGATGAGGAGGTTTAGCAGCAGGTCTTATATACATCGGTGTTCCCCAGATGTATGGTGATCCACATCTGCCACTCTTGAGAATGAGATAGGCAAGACTATTACCTCCCTCTGAAGTTTACAAAATTCTTGTAGGGAAAAGCAAACAAAAAGCATCATCAGTGGACAGATTAGTGTATTAAAAGGAGAGTGAGGGCAAACGTGAAAATAGAGTAGAGCTGGTTGTATATTAAAATAGCACCGTGGAGCAAACCACACAGGGAAGGTGTGATTTAAGCTGAATCTAAGGAAAGGTAGGTGTTTCCGTGCCTTTATCTGATGAAAAGGGATTCTAGAAAGAGGAATGGCTATTGCTGATGACCTAAAATGAAGGTGTATCCCATGGCTAGTAGAACTGAATAAGAGTAGAGTGAGGTCAGAGTTAACTAGATGGTGTAGGCACTCTGGTCATTATAGCCTCAGTACCAAACACCTACCATCAATACTTAGAAATCAGTCATCATCTAGATTGTGGGACCAAGATGACTCCTTAGAGCGCCTCCTTGGTCTTTTTGCTTCTTTGCACACAAAAGCCTTCCATGCATGAGCTTATCCATGAGCAAAGTAAAAATTGCTTGACATGTGGTTTGCCTTGCACCCGTGTTCTCTTGATACTTCCAACAGTACTCCACTTTTGTATGACCTCTGGTTCTTACTGGTTTCCTTTCTACATGATTTTAATAAAGCTCTTGTTTAGAGAATGCTAATTACCCCATTTAAAAAAAATTGTTATTCCTTCAAGCCCTAGATCATGTTATTTGTACTAATTTTTTGTACTATTATTCTCATGAGGTCTTAGGTTCCTTGGAGATAGGAGCAGCCTTTTAATTAATTTCGCATTCTTGTACTCGGATGTAGTACATGTCCCGTATTTGTCAAATAAATTGATGAATTTTAATCATAATCTTTCTGGAAGCATTGTAGGAAGCTAGTGAATTTATTGCTGCTATTAATTTAAAAATCAAGATTGCCTCTAGGAAATTTATCAGTTTGAAGTATATGATGTAACGCAAAAACAAAAAAAATCAGTCTTTTGAAATACTCTTAAGACTCTAGTAACACTGTATTCTCGGGTTCTCATATCCCTGCTAACATACCCCCGTTTGTGACACATAATCTATAATACTAGAAAACATTAAGATCTACATTGTACTCACAGCTAAGCACTTGACACATTGTCAAAACCTGACACATGAGCATAGTGCTAGCAAATCAAGAAGCCAGGAGTAGAAGGAAGAATCAAGGCACATGCATGGCTATAGGAAAATGCAGATTGCTTGGCGGGAATGAAGTGGCACACACATTAATGACTGCCATCTGGTCTCCTTTTAGCATGTTACACTCTGAGCAACCTCACTTGTTAGATTCCTGTAGTATGTTTGTCCTTAAAAAGCAGGAGGAAAGCCTCAGACCAGACCAGCTGTTTAGAAAAGATGCTCTGTGGTCCGTCAGCCAAGACCACGTGCCTTTCTTATGGATGAGTTCAAAGCTGTTTCTGGAGCCTGCCGCTTCTGTTAGGTGTAATAATAAGCTATGAATGCTTCTTAGCAGGAAAGGGAAGGCTCCAAGAGACTGGCATACCACTGAGAAGCAGAAGTTAAGATAGCAAATGGGGAATAAAGTAAAAGAATTGTAAAGTCTAACAAAGTAGATGAAAACATAGAAAACAAATGGTGACAAGAACTTAAGAAACTGCAGTTCACTGATCTTATTACTTAAGAACCTTGCATTGCAAGATGAACTTAATATTTTAATACTAACTTATTAGAGATGAAGCTAGTGACTTACTAAAAAAAATTTATAAACTGAATGGAACTGGATGGCAACATCAAAAATTCTCTTTGGGTTAGGAGATAGCTTAGTGGTCAGAGTGCTTGCTGGCAAGCCTGAGATCGGAGTTCAGATCACTAGCACCTACATACAAATAAATTAATAAGGAGGGGTGAAGTGTGATCCTAGCATTTGAAAGACAGAGACACAAGATATCTACTCAGTGTAAGCTGAGTAGCTAGACCCTTGGAATTAGGGAGCACTGGGTTCAGTGGGAGATTTTGCCTTAGTAAATAGAGTGGGCCTCTGTTAAGGAAGACCGCTGATGTCAGCCACTGGTCTCCATGTGCATGGGGTCTTTTTGAGCCAGATGTTGTGGTTTCTAACTATAATTAAGGGCTTGAGAGATAGAGGCAAGATGACCATGCTCAGAGCTAGCCTGGGTTATAAAGCAGACCTCCCTTGACTGCTAATGCTTTTGTTTGTTTTAGTGGTATGAGGGTGGTTGTTCAGATGAGAGGGTTCCTTTGGGAGGGCCTTGTAGATTTTGTAAAGTGGGGGAAAGACCCATGTTAGCTTAATTACAAGTTTCAAGTTACTCCTTTAAGCTGCGCTTGCTGTTTCAATTTGGATTGTGTTAGCAGACAGTGGTGAACCACTGCCTTCTTCAGAGCTTCCACAGCCTGGCTGATTCTGGGGCTGTCTTTACAAAACAGCCAAATGGAAATGGCACGGGTCTGGGAAGACCAGAAGAGAATGTACAGGGGTTCAACTGAGACAAGAGAACGAGGGCCATGCTGTCTTGCTGGGTGTATATGTGCGCCAGGAATATAAAGCAAGGATTTCTCGACAGAGTGCTCAAATACTAGTACTGTTATCTAAGAACTTCAAGGTGAGGAGTTTGGTTACCAAGTGTGGGGAATAAGCAAGGCTTTGAGGAAGTTGCCCTAAAGAGTCCAGTGTGGAGATGAGGAGACAAGGAGAAGCAAACTTTCCGGTTGAATTGAATGTTTATAATTGTAAAGGTACTAAGGGGAAAAGAAAAGAGCAAACCAGAATTACCTGAGACTTTTGTTGTGTCCAGGAAGGCACATAGCCAGTATAAAATGTCAAATATTGAACACAACCTTTCTGCCTTCGATAGAGGAAACTGGACTTTCTCTAATTACGATTAGATGGTATGTGATTAAGGAGTTACGCTATGATGATAGGTATCTGTGTTTTAATTTTTATTTACAGACTAGCATAACTTTACTGCTTTTCATTTACTCTCGTGCCAGAGTACCAACTGATGTGAGTTCAGTGCCGGAATGCTGACTGCTTCTCAGCAGCTGGGCCTCTGGAGACTTGAGACGGTTTTGAGGTTTTTGGGCCTCACTCTGAAGTTACGCTGCCTAAATCATTTATTAAAGTGCTAAAGTGCTCTATGTTCTTTTGGTTCTGGTCCAGCTCTTTGTTGTTTTGTGTGGCTTTTTGTTTGGTTTGTGTTTCCTGGTGGCATTTTTGGTGTTTGGTTTTGTTTTTGTAATTGTGGCAAAATACACATAGCATATATTTATACCAACTTAACCATTTTTAGGTGTATGACTCTGTGGCACCAAATACATTCACGTTCCGTCATCCATCCACAGAACTCTTCACGATGATTCAGACTAAAGCTGTGAACCTGTTTAGTAATAACCCCTACTCTCCTCCTAGCTTATCCTCTGCTTTAGTAAGAATACTGCATTAGGAGGCAAGCTGCTTGACTTCTAATGTTAGCTCCTGTACACTGTCCGGAGGACGGGGTGAACTCTGGATTAGATCTCTCTGCTGCCCAAAATTCTCCTTAAGTATTCGTTTTCTTGTTTTGCTCAAAATATTTTTTCAATGGATGAAAGAGTTAATGTTCTGTCTGGATTTGGATGGATAGATAGAGTTCACGTGTTTATAAATTAAGAGGAAACAAAATGAAGAGGAAAATAATCTCAACAGAAGTATAAGATACAGAGTCATATAAGTCATTGTCAGGAGCATCCTGGCTGTAGTTAGAGATTCAGCATCTGATGAAGAAGAAAAGGAGGATTAGGAAGGCTGAAGGCTGTGAAGATGGCTCACTGGTTAAAAGTACTTACCTTCTAAGCACTAGAATTGAACCATGTAAATGCCTGGGAATGCAGAAGCAGGGGAAGCTGGGTAATAAGATGAGGTGGTCAGCAAGCTTTGCATGTAACTAAGAGACCTGCCTTAAAAGAATAAGGTGGAAGAGCAACGATCCCTGGTTATTCAGGTCTCCCCAGGGGACACACAGTGCACCCCCACGCATGCACACATGAGAACATGTATACATACATACCCCACAAACACATGAAGGGGGGAGGTAACTGGGACAATACTGAGAACTGTAAATCCTCTAAGAGCTTGTTGTCTTCTAGGAATTACAAGCAGAGGACAATGAAGGTGAAAGTGCCTTGTGGCAGATACTGGGGTTCAGTCACTCAGTCTCTTTCAGGCTCTCTAATGTGCTGCCTTCTAGGTTTGAGGCTGGAAAGCTATGCGCTACTCCAGATGCCCTTTAAGTCAGGTTCCAGATACAGCTCAATTTCCGTCTGTGCTGTGCATGATATACATTTGCCAGGGACTTATTCAGAATGGAGCTAAATAGAAAAAAGGCAGAGTTGAGACATTGATTTCACTGGAAGCAGGATATTGGTGCAGACCCAGCAGTACATAGAAATAACATGGATTAAGCTAGCAGTGCCAACGCATGCCTTTAATCCCAGCACTTGGGAGGCAAAGGCAGAGTTCAAGGCCAGCCAGGACTACAGAGCAAGTTCCAGAGCAGCCAGAGCTACAGAGAAACCCTGTCTTTATTTGAGAGAGAGAGAGGAGAGAGAGAGAGAGAGAGAGAGAGAGAGAGAGAGAGAGA
>LOJH01006131.1:0-18350 GCA_001685095.1 Ellobius talpinus | reverse complement strand
AGAGAGAGAGAGAGAGAGAGAGAGAGAGAGAGAGAGAGAGAGAGAAGGAGGAAACTCGGGTGCTGGAGAGATGGCTCAAGAGTACTGGTTGCTGCTCTTTCTGAAGTCCTGAGTTCGATTCCCAGCCACATGGTGTGGCTCACAATGGTCTATAGTGGGATCTGATGCCCTCCTCTGGCATAAAGGCATACATGCAGTTAGAGCAGCACTCATACATCAAATAAATAAATCTTTAAAAACAAATAACATGTATTGTGCTAAATGTATTACATACAAATAGTGAATTCATTTGATATTCCAGTCTAGTGTTGTAGATGAATTATATATCACACTTCGATAGATGTGTCTTTACCCCCAATTAAGTCTCTGAAACATAGGTTTATCTGTACCCAGATAAATGCTATACCTACCAAACAAAACTTAGGTATAAAACTTGCTGTCCTTAAATATAAGAGGATTTGTCTTTAAACTAGCACTTTGGTATAGTAAATTTTTTGTTTTCCTGAAATGCTGGGTATTTGTGAAGGGGGTTTCTAATTTCGAGATAAAAGCCTTTACCTTTTAGGCATTCCTGTTTGTCTTTAAAGGTCCTGTGAAGTCCATGGAATTTATTATTTTCTTAAAAATTGATTTTCAGAGCTGTAATCCCTTGGAATGTGACAGTGTGGGGTGGGGAGGATTTTGGTGGTTGGCTGTGGGTTTCTTCAGACAGGATATCACAGTTTAGACCAGACTAGCCTGGAACTCTGTGATCCTTTTGCCTCAGCCTCTGGGTACTTGGATTTCAAGTATGCAGCACCACACCCTGCTGGTTTCCAGAGAAAGAAGAGTATAATTTTAAGCTCCAGTGTCACGTGTGCTTTTCTTAACTGGGACCTAAGGTATCTAGTACTCTTTGGTCTTCCTACAACTGGTTTTTGGTACCCCTTCAGTCATGATACAGAAAAGGAAATTCCTGACCCCATTATGTCCAAACCAGTCAATGCATGTCATACATGGTCATTTATCATGTAGCCACTCCCATCAGTATTTTAAGGTCTGCTTTCGATAACATTCTTATTCTATAGAAGGACTACTTTGTTGTTCAGTGCTGATTTGCTACCTAATGTGCTGACTACATGTTTTTCATGATGACTCTCTGTTTTTTGAATCCTAATAGGACAGAAGTTCTTACTCTGTACATTTAAAGAGTGGCTTACTTTCTTCACAAGGGACTTGTAACCTGATGTTCATTTTGTAGGTTATTGAGGACAATGGTGTTCGAAGAGTCGTCGTGGTTCCGCAGTCACCAGAGTTTCATCCTGGTGGCCACACAGTTATCCACCGTTCCCCACATCCTCCTCTGCCTGGTTTCATTCCTGTCCCAACCATGATGCCCCCTCCACCACGCCATATGTATTCAGTGACTGGAGCTGGCGACATGGCAACACAGTACATGCCACAGTATCAGTCTTCACAAGTATATGCAGATGTAGGTAAGATATCTCAAACACCCCTGCCTTGTAGAGTTGGCACTCCCTTACTGGATATAAAAGATGTTCTCTTCGTGTCATATAAAGGAAATAGCACATGATAATGATAGCACAGTGGTTTTCTGTTACCAGGCACTATTAAGCATCTTTGTCTTCATGATGCAGCAGGTTTCTAGCAAGGAAGTAAACAGAAAATCAGAAAATTAGTGTCTTAGATAAGACAGAGTGGGGTTGTGTTAGCCACCAGGTCTCCTCAGAGGAAATTTTTAGCAAGAAATAACTGCTTTTTTTTAACCTTAAAGGCTATGATGCCACTACAAAAAGTTGCTGGGTTCTGTGAGGGACTGAGATGTCCTAAGTGAGCTACAACCTCTGCCTTCAGTTAATAAATTGCTGAAAAGACAGAACTAACACGCACACACATATCTTAGTAATAATCTTATTCTTTGCTATAGCTTTAAACAACATCTATGTACTTGTAGCTCAAGTTTTATATCTTTTTGTGAGAATCTTCTCTAAGCCCCAGACTTGTCTGTCTTTCTGATAATCCTTCCTGTTCTGTAGCCAGAACGTAGCTAACATCAGCCGCAATGTAAATAAAGCCTGTGCAGCACAGTCTCGGAATAATGTGCAGAGCTATAATTCACAGTGATGGAAAGGAAAGGGAAGGCATACACGCACACACCAGCTAAGGGGTGGTGGAGGACAAGAATCATGTCACATTTGAGGTTCTTTGTTAGGAAGCATGACACTAGGCCTGAGGAGCTGTGAGTGCTAAGTCTTCTAGTCAGTAAATGCCTCCTTCCCATTCACGTGTCGTATGGCTTCCCAAAGTTGGACCTAGTGAAACACTTCATTGTTAGCCATACTACTGCTCCTGAGCTTGAACTTCACTGAATGCATTAGCTCATGTCATCCTCAGAAAAACTGCCAAAACACAGGAGGAGGAGCTGAGCTTCAGAAGGACTGGTCTTTACAAGGTCACGTTAGTTAGCTGCTGGGGTTTTCATTTTCAGATCCACTCTGTTATAACATACTCTTTATTTTCTCCATGATTACTGTTGTTATTTTATCTTTCATTTATAAATGGGGACTAATTATGGTTCTTAGGTTTCAGGGGATTTTTCTGTTTACTGTGTACAAAGAGTGGAATTTTTTATATTTTCCTCTACAAATTATCCTTTATCTGAAATGTTTTCAGATTTAGATATTTCACATGCACATGTACACAAGATACACATAAGGTATTTTAGGGATGGGATCTAAGGAATGGAACACAAAATTCATTTATACACATACCCTGATGATAATTTCCATATAGCATTTAGTGATCTTGCACAACCCATCATCGTTCAGGTATGGTGTTTCCTATTTGTGTCTTATCAGAACTCGAAATTCCAGGCTTGGGAATTTTTCAAATTTCAATTCCTTCTTAAATTAGGAATAATTATGTAAGTCTTAGCCATGTCTACCCTCCCCAAAAGAAACCTTCACTCATCAATAGTCTGTCCTGATTTCTTCTTTTGCCGTCAGCCCTTAATCTACTTTCTGTCTCTGTGTTGTTGCCTGTTCCAGACTTCGCATCGCATTGACATGTGAATAGCAATGTATTTACAGCATTTAAAGTATTTATGTGAGATGTGATCTTTCTACCTGAGTTTTTAACTTAGGGCTCATCTATGTTTTGACAGGCCTTTCATCCACTTGGTGGTTGAGTTGTAGACCTGGAATGTGTGCATGCCACACTTCGTTCATCCATTCATTAGTTGGTGACATTTGACACTTAATTTTTTTTCAAGTAAATATACAATATACACATTTATTTGTGAAGTTAAGCAAAAAAAACATGTGTATTGTGTATGTGTGTATACAGTTTCAATATATGCACATACTATACATTTTCAAAATACACACACATTAATATATTTTACATGCATCTTTTGTTGACATTTTGTTATATTAATTATAAATGCATCACTCACTTAAGGATCCAGGAAGATATAAGCTCTTAAAATTTAAGAAATTTATTTATTTTGTAGCTTTTATTGATTCTTTGTGGATTTCACATTGTATATTCCGATCCACTTATCTCCCTGTCCCCTCTTATCTGCCCTTTCGGCCTCTCCCCAAAATCAAAACCAAATTTAAAAGAAAAACACAATACCAAACAAAGAAGACTCTTGTCATGGAGGCTGTAGTTTTGCCCACTGAGTCTCACAGTCTGCCTTTAGTTCATTCATCTTTACTTGTAAGTGTTCTTTGCCAAGAGTCATCAGTCTGGCTCAAGGCCTTTGGTTTCTGCTACACCATCACTGATGGGCTCTTACTGGGACTCCTCTTGGACATCCTGTTGTTGTCCTGTGTCATGGGGATCATGATTTTTTTTGTATCTGTAGGTTTGTCCCCTCACATGTTCCAACAGTTCATAGATTTGGGGGGTGTTGGGGTGGGCCAACTCATAGCCCTGGCTCTGGGCCTGGGTGCTGGTGAGCTGACCCAGAGGGCTTGAGAGCAGGAGAGATTACTTCACCTCCCATGCCTCCTCACCCATTACCCCCTGCAGCAGGGGAGGAAGCTGGCCCCAGGGTTACAAGGGTGGGAGAACTAGCCCTGACCCTCATGTGCTGAAGTGCAAGAGAGAGTGGGTTCTGCTTTCTCTTGCATTTCAGCACATGAAGTGGGCAGCACACAAGAACTAATCCTGTTTTGGTGGGCAGGGGCACAGGTGAGCCAGCCCTGAGGGCGTGAGAGCGGGAGAGCTGCACCCCTCCCCCATATGCCACCTACAGCAGTCAGGAGAGGGCCCTGTACCTTGCCTGGACAAAATGATGGATCTGGTCTGGTAATGTGAGTGTTGGCGACCTGGATCTGAGGACTTGAGAGCAGAACTGGCCCTGCTCATTGCTGCAGGATGCATAGATCCAGGTTGTGATAGAGAGCTCACCTGGGTAATGACTGGCGGGCCAACCAACCCAGCTACCACCCAGACATTTGATACTTTCACTGCTTGCCTATGAGGGACACTGTTGAGAACATTGTATACAAGTGTCTACATTGGTACTTTTCACACTTCTGAGTAGAAGAGCCAGGCATGTGGGAGTAGGGCTAGGGTATGTGTGAATAGCAACTGCCAGGCTGATTGTTCACTGATCCCACCATTTACTATCCCTATCGAAAGTGTGTGAGGATTCCTGTGTTTCCACACCCACTATCCTTCATAACCATCTTGTTGCCTGTTTTATTCCATTTTTTGTTTTGATCCTTTTTCTTAGTTTGTTAATGCTTAATGAATTTGCATATTCATTCTTTAATGGAGTTGGCATTTTATTCTTATGTTGTATGTTTTGTATAGCCCGGATACAAGTCCTTCATTAAATCTATGGTTTGCAGGTATTTCCCCCATACAGCCTTTTCACTTTCCCTTGATAGAAAAATGGACCTAGTTTTAAGCAGGTCCTGTTTATTTTTCTTCATTTGTGCTTTTCATATCTTAGCTAAAAAGTACTACCAAATGTAAGGTCATGCAGATATACCCCTTTGTTTCTTTCTAAGAGTTTCATAGTTTCAGCTACACCTTGGGGTATTTGATTCATATGTAGTATAATATAAAGACATACATTTATTATGTATGTAGTTATCCACTCCTGTTTTTAATATCTAATTTTATTCTGTATATTCTTATGGTATTCATTTCAAGAATATTATGCTACTTTTTAAAGAATACTGTTAGGTTAAATTTTCTTTACTGTGGAACTTGGTAGGCTTTTCTCTTATTTTCTTCAGTAAATATTTTAAATAGAAAATTAAAAAATAAATTTTACAGTCCAATTAATTTCTGTTTGCTAACTCCTACAACATTTTTAGTGATTTTTTTTCTTTTTTAGGAGAAAATTATAAGGAAATTTAGGTCAGTAATGTCTCCTTTACATATTTTATATGACTGAGATTAAAAGAAGGTTGAAGAGTCTGATCTCCTTTCTCACTGACACAGCAGACCATGCTGTTTCTCTGCAGAATGATAGTTGGGAAGATGGTAAAGAAATGCCTGTGTCAACGTACATAGAGTTGTAACCAAGTCAGGAATCTTTGTTTCTGTTAGTGGAGACATAGAAATAGTTTTGTTTTGCAAAATCACTACTTATTTTATAATAAATTGTACATGATATGATAGGCTTACTAGTTTGGAGAAAGTAGTATTTTAACACTTGTGTTTCACTTCTTCTAGATGCCCACTCTACACATGGCAGGTCCAACTTCAGAGACGAAAGATCTAGCAAGACATATGAGCGTTTGCAGAAAAAGTTAAAGGATCGCCAGGGAACACAGAAAGATAAAATGAGCAGCCCACCACCATCACCCCAGAAATGCCCTTCTCCCATAAGTGAACACAACGGACTCATAAAAGGACAGAGTGCCAGTGGTATGAATACAGGATCTGCAAGAAACAAATCGGGGCGAGGGAAAGGTTACACACAAGTTGATTCGGAAATAGAAGGTACTCTTGATGCATCTCTGATATTTTTCATCATTTAAACTGCTAAAATTATACCTTACCTTTCAGCTGTCTCATCCTGGACCACATAAATTTATAGCCTAGCACGTCCCTAACTGTGAGAAATATTTTAGAATCTAAATGATTGCTAGACAGCTGCTTTCACATTTAGGAAGTCTCAATTAAGTGATTTCACATCATCATAAATGTGACTAGTTGAAAAGTTTCATTTGATAGGAAAACTAATTAACCAAGATTCCATTTCTTTTGTTTCTGGTCCTTTGGTATGGCTGTCTTGCCTTTTACCAAGGCTTTATTTTCCCAGCCTCTTTATATATGAATACGTGATAACTAGTATGTCATTAACCAATCCTCTCTGCATGTTCCATAGTTAGAATAAAGTAATTGCCTTCCCTTTGCTTTAGAAATTTATTCTTTTTGGGCCCTTCCCCTAATGTGTGGCTGTCACCATATGAACTTGGAACACTTCGTTTTGACGTGTATTAGACTCAGTTCTCTAAGGTAAATACAAGCTAGGGTAATAGTAGCCTGTCTTCCATGGGTCTATATTGTGAGGTTCCTGCCCAGGTACTTTGACTATAATGCTAAGCCTCTCACTGATGCCTATCTTAATTTCCATAGATTTCCTTGATACTGTTACCTGTTTTAACTTCTAAAGGTAGATCACACTGTATTTTTAGTTTCATCAAATGTGCCAATGAGGCAGACTAACATTCCTTTTCACAAGCACTAACACCATAGTTCTCTCAGTCCTTGAATGTACTTATCTAAAGTGATACTCCTAATTCTTAGTGTGTTGGATTATCCAGTCATGTAGCTGATTGATGTGACAGCAGCCAGAACGCTCCCAGCTTTTGGAGCAATATCAAAATTATTGTGTTCACCTTCATCTTCCTTAACCTTTCCATTCCTCACACTTTAAACAATGCTTTAATGGCTTTGTGGTTTGTGTGTTAACATTTACTAACATGTTCTCCAGTTTTTGAGACTGCTTGAATATCCTTTTCTGCACTGATGTCTCAGAAGAGTTGGGCTAAAGTTTTCTGTCAATGGTTGCTCTAAGTTATAGCAGATACCTCTATCTGGGAGACCATGGTTAAATGCTTAAGTATTGGTATAAATATGTAAAGTCAGGTGTAGTGATGCATACCTGTAATCGCAGCCCTTGGGAGGCTGAGGCAGGAATGTTCCAGGCCCTCTTAGACTACACACTGAGACCACAAAAGAAAAGTGAAAACAGTGGTGTGAGAACGACCAACAGGAACTTTCTGGAATGAGGGGTTTATGCAGTCAGGAATGAGAGTACACTTTGTTTAAGAAAGGCCACTGTTTTCAGGTGGCTGTGCACATGCATACTTACATGCATACAGCACACATACACACATACTTACGTGCATACAGCCCATGTATTGTACTCTTGTAAGTGGTAGGAACAGCTAAAGTAGAAGTTGAAATAGATGAATGGTGAAAGCTACAGATTCCTGTGTGTGGATAAGGATAAAAACTAGAAAACAAGTAGAGGAAAGAGAAATTTTCATTTAAGTTTTTTTTTAATTTTTTTTTAAAGAAAAAGATGAAGAAACTAAAGCATTCGAAGCATTTCTTTCCAACATTGTCAAACCAGTGGTAAGTATCTTATGCATTTTTCTTGCTATTCAGTATATTCATGTAGAATTTTGTCCTTTGCATTCAAGCTTTTATTTTAACTTTGTAGAAATGTGAGACCATTTGTAGCTCATCATGATATGAGTGTATAGAAGAGGGACCCTTCCTCAGTGAAACATGGCTGAGGCAAGGAGAACTTGAGTATTTTCAAGGTCCTCGTCATAACACTGCTTACAACCAAATAAGTTAGAAAAGTTTGTATGAGAACAGAAAAGACTTACTTCGATAAAAAGTCTGTGTGCATCCCAATGGCTGTGATCTGCTGGGAGAAGCATTTACATTGGCTATGGCAAAAGATCAAGTATTGATGCTAAGTGAAAACTTTTTAAAACCTTTAAGCATAGGAAGTTCGCCACTGTTAATTGAAAGAATCAAAGAAGTGTCCTGTGGGTCACTTCCTCTGTAAAAACATTTCCTCTGTAAAAACTACACAAGCAGAGACATCCACTGCAGCATTAATGTCACAGAAAGTGGAGCAAGAAATGCATACATTGTGATGTTTATACTCAACAAATTATGAAGGAAGAAATAGGCAAAGGTGCTTTTGACAAAAGTTAAGGAGACATACTAGGAACCAAATTATTTGGACATCATAACTATAAATAAATCAATAAAATAGTCTTAGAAAAAAACTTTCTGCAAAGTAGTAAAAACATCAAACCATCACAGTACCTGTTCTGATTAGTGCTTTTCTTCCTCTGCTTTTTAAGTGCCGTGACTGTACAGTTTTCCCTCATTCTAACTTCTCTTAGGAATGGAGCCTGTAGATGGAATAAACGGAAAAGTACATTCTTATCTCATAATAACAATAGCTAACGTTTGCTGATGTCAGTCTCTGTTCTGAGTATTTCAGGTGCACATGTGTTATTGAATTCTTATAAAAGCTCATGGTGTACTGTTTTCCCCATTTTACAGATAGGCACTGAAGCAGATAAGTAAGTAGTAATAACAGCCCCGGTTGGAGTCCAGGCCGTCTCCAGCTCTGTCCTAGTGCTTCTTACTGGGTTCACTTGAACAGGATGTTAGGAATCTCAGCCTGGCCATTAGGTTGCTACAGTGTTCACCGTCAGGCTGAGATGCATTCCTGGAGTGGTTTCTTAGAGTTTTGGGTGGTGCAGCTGCTCGTGTGTGTGAAGTGATGCAAAGATCATGTCTAAGATGGCCTACAGTAGGGCCTGTCCATTCCATGGTCCTGCAGGACTCCTCGTGAGTGGTTTTGCCATGATTATGAAAGTTTATTTTTAAATACTGTGGCACAGGTTAGGTTAGAAACTTAAATGAGTTTACTGGCAGCATCAAATACTTCAGTCTTAAAAATAAAAGTACCTTACAAGTTGATGTTTAAAATCTTCGTTGTGTTCTGAAGGAGAGCTGTGGGTGCTGCAGAGTGCCTCGTCTGTCTTTAGCTACTGTCTCTGTGCCGTGCCTACTAAGGAAGGGGTAGAACTTTGCACTAAACCGGGGTCTTCCAGTAGCATTTGGCATTGTTGAGTTGCCTTCTTCCTGCCAGTTCAAAAGCTCAGTCCATTCCCATAGAGGATATGTACACTAACCCAGTCATCTGTAACACACAGCTGCCTCAGCCTCCTGAGACAACTGAGGTGCTGAGCAGCCATGGTTGTGTGTAAATCCTGCACACTGGGGATGCGCAGAATGTAATGTGTGCAGGAGAGTGCCCCGTACCAAGCAGGCGCCCATGGTTACTGTGTCAAACCTTCACCTCTTGGCTGTGGGAAACTCTATAGAAAACAAAACAGAAGAGGAGAAGCAAAGGAAGTTAGTGACCCTGGTAAGATTTCTGTTAGGGTGATGTAACAGCGCATGCTAGTTTTCTTAGGTAATGTTAAAAGTGGGCACAGAAAGTGATGTTTTAAAGCAGTCATCTTAAGATTGTTTACCTGGCATTATGAAAAGAAGTAATTTAGTAAAATAGGGAGCCCTGTTTAATAACTTTTTTTAAAAAAAGGCAACCAGGATTTTTGGTAGTTTTGTGTGTGGTTTTGCTTGCTTTGCTTTATTGAAGTCACCATAATAAATGTATTTATTCATTCCATAAATATTTGGCCCTGTACAAAATGTCATTTGCTATGATTGGAACTGGTGATGAACTGGAAAGTGTGGCCTCTGTCCCTACAACTTTCTTTAATAAAATCATTGTCATGTGGTAAATGTAAAATTATTAAGTGTGGAGGCCAAAGAGATGGAGAGGAAAGGAACAGTTTTTGCTCTTTGAGAGGACAGGAGTTCGATTCCCAGCATCCTCGTGCAGCTCACAACAAACTATAACTCCAGCTCCAGGGAACTAACACTGTCAAGGAAATGTAACTGTTAGGTGTTGAGCACTGATGCAAACACAGTAGCATGTAAAAGTCACTAGATGTGGCACAGCATAAATAGAATAAATGCTGACTTGTGTAACTCCGCTGCACACTGTAGGAAAAGTCAGTGTGCATCTTATTTCAGAGCAAGCTGTGCATTCATGGTTGGTGGCCTGGAATGTTGCTTAGCCTTTCTGAGGCCATTTCTTCCCTAAGATAGAATAGCAGGGTGCTGTATCCTCGTGTGTATTGAACTGGCCATGCTGGCACCATTTTGTCTTTTTATTTGGGATCTCTGAAATTACTGTGAGTTTCGAAACCTAACTTCTCTGTTTCAGTCTGGAACTGAACATGTTTGCCATTTTCTCATTTTTATCTTTCTTCAGAACCATTCTCTGCTTTTATGAATTCTAGAACTGTCCGGCTCTAAGTTTCTTAGACCAAGCTCTCAAGTTCCTTTCTCATTTTGTGTGTGTTATATGTTTGTTTCCTAAGACAGTCTTGCTGTGTGATCCTGGCCATCCTCAAACTTAAAGTCCTCCTACCTTGGACTCCTGAATCCTGGGATTGTTGGTGTACTATGGGGCCGCTTAAGGATTGAGTATTGTTGTTTCTTCTGCTGTAGCATTTCTAGAAATCTAAAAAAATACTGACATTTCTGCCTCGACAGTCTTAGTCACAGTCCATAGCATTGCTTTTATTCTGAGTTTTTTTCCAAGTTCACTTCATTTTGATTTTATCATAGTATGAACTGACAGGCACAACACCCTGTCTCTCAGATTCAAACATACCATAGTAACCCAATGACTTCTAACTGTTGTCTTTATCTTCCACCTATTCTTTTTGGCCATCGTCAGTTTTTTGACCCATCCTTACACAGTTGCGTCAGTTTCCAGCTCTTGCTCAGGGTTGGATTCAGTTCTGATTCCTCAGTTCTCTTCACTGAGTGTCCTTGAATCCCTTAAACCTTCCGAATGTTCTTCCTGTAGAAGGGCAGGTGTGCTTGTTTTGCCTGCTTCAGAGGGCAATGATAAGCAAATGAGATGGATATGAAAGCGTATTATTTCTGACGTAGCATATAAGAGGAAACAATTCTAGCTGGTTTCTAAATCAGTATTACTTGGCTCTGCTCCAGAAACACGGCTTCAAAGACATCCTGAAGAATACACAAATGGGATGTTTTGCCAGCAACTCTTTAATAAAATTGTATAGATTCAGACTGCTGTGTCTTTATGTGGCTCTGTGCCCATCAGATAGCCCACCACTCCTCGTGCACACATTTGCTTCGGAGCACTTTCACCTGTTGGTATTTGTTCTTCAGGCCTCAGACATTCAAGCAAGGACGATCCTGCTCACCTGGTCACCACCTTCCAGTCTCATCAATGGCGAAGCGAATGAGACAGCCGTACCGGAGCTCTACAGTTATGAAATCCTGCTGTCGAGCACTGGGAAGGAAGGGAAATACAGAAGTGTTTATGTGTAGGTGTTTTCTGGGCCTGCTCTTCCCTGTTACATGGGTTAATGGGGTGTGATAAAAGGTGTATTGCTAATTGTGCTGTTACATTCTTTTTCGCCTGCCACAGAGGAGAAGAAACAAGTGTCACTTTGAATGACCTGAAACCAGCCACAGATTACCATGCAAAGTAAGGAATGTCTTCTTGGCTGTGCTTTTGTTGTTATCGGGAACGGTTTCCTTTAAAATCTAGAATATGTGTTAACTAAAAATGTGGACTTTAATTTTCGTATTGGAATAATTATCATTTCTCAGTAATCCCAAAACGTTTCAACATTGAATTCAAGTTTAAATGTTACAGTAAAGGAAGGGGGGGTACTAATTACCCTGTTTGTGGACAAAGGGTTAGAAGGACTCTGTAGACAATGGCTGCAGTATCTGCTTTAGCATTACACACTTGCCCTGCTTCTGGGCTGTTTATACACAGAATCACAAGCAATAATTGTTTACATATCTGTGTATTACTCTGCATCATGTCTTGGAAAGAGCTTGGGATATTAAGACTCTTGGGATTCCACAGCACTTAATAGAAGCAATTCAGATAATGCTTTCCGGTTTTCTAAGTATATTTTGTTAAGTTTTTATTCTCTGTCCTCCCCATCAGGGGCCCAGTTGGAGTCACCCTATTTTTTAAAAGAACATTTTTCTTAGAAACATTAACATTTTCTGTACTTCCACTCCAAACATCTAACCTAATGTTTTTCAGGCTGGGTTGACACTGTTACTGAATCATAAATTGTGTGTGTTATAGTCAATATTTTTAAATCAATGAAATAGAATCAAGTAGAAGTATAAGCATATTAAGAATATTATTTTGGACTATTATTACTTTTGAAAGTGTGCATGTGTGTGCACATGCGTGCAGAGACATGTCATGTTAACACTTAAAGTATCTTTCTTACTTTGACTTAGAGTAAAATAAAACCCATGGTTTATGCAGTTTTTACGGATGCTCTTTACGTCTAGATAATACTTTCGTTTTCTTGGTAGGCTGTTTGAAAGGCACCTTACTACTTGTATATATGTAAAGTTGATACTGTTAAAAGTAAAATGGATAAAACTGTTTTATCCCATAGAGTACAGGCAGAGTCCAATTCAATAAAGGGAATTCCCTCAGAAGCTGAGAGCTTTACTACCTTGAGCTGTGAACCTGACACACCTAATTCACCGAGGATAGCTAATCGGACCAAGAACTCACTCACCTTGCAGTGGAAGGTGAGAACAGTCTGTAGAGCGTTCTAGCTCTAGCAAGACACTTCTTGTTTGCCTTTCCCTGCCTATGTTAAATGCCAATTACATTTGGAGACCGAAAGAGTGTTCAGTTAAGTGACCTGTTGTTCCCATTGTACACTAAAATAGGTGTTTGCTTCTTAAGCCAACAACTCACTCTGTGTAACCAAAACCAGCTTGTGGGAGAATAGAGTTTATTTCCTTCTAGAGGTTACACTCCTATTATTGAAGGTAATCAGGGCAGAAACCATGGAGGAACACTGTTTACTGACTTGCTCCCAGTTCTACCTGCCTAGGGATGGTATCACTACAGTGGATTGGGCCCTCCTACATTAAGTATCAATCAAGAAAATGCTGCATGGATATATCTACAAGCCGATCTATTGACTGGGGGTCTCCCCGAATTGATTCTCCCTCAGATTGCCTGTGTAAAATCAAGAGCATAAGCTGACAGGCGATGCCCCACCCATACCGGGGACTTGAGGACTAATAGTAGAGCCTTTCATGTTTTGGACAAACATTAAAACTGACTTCCATCCCCTGTACCCCTCTCTCTTATTTTAAACTTGCTGTCCTCCTGTCTCAGTTGTCTGAGGTAGAATTACTTTGAAGGCGTCATTTCACCTTCTTATGACTTGAGTAAAGGTACAACATGAAGTTGATGTGATAATTCAGCGAGTGTTGTAAACTCTACACATAATGGTCTCCTCCAACTTGGAGGGAAATGGGAAAGTAATCCTCGAGTTATTGAAAGTGGACATTCTATCTTCACCCCCCCACAAAAAAAAT
Source organism: Ellobius talpinus (assembly GCA_001685095.1). Taxonomy (NCBI): domain Eukaryota; kingdom Metazoa; phylum Chordata; class Mammalia; order Rodentia; family Cricetidae; genus Ellobius; species Ellobius talpinus. Next base: position 4,850 of record LOJH01006131.1, on the reverse strand, counting down.
TATGAAAAGTCAACATGAGGCTTTAACAGCTAGACTAAAGCACTCTAGAACAATGAACTCTTGGGAAATGGACATTTACCTCCTCCCTCCTTGCTGCCTGTGTCTTCGAAGTCCCGCTGCTATGGAAGAATTGGGATTCCCAAGATTCTTTTCTTTTCCCTCTTCTCATTATGTTCACCTTGAAGCACTGTTGCTGTGTCAGTCAGTGCTACTCTGACTCACAATATTTAAGATGTTTTAAATCCAACATGTTAGGAGCCTCAGAGTCAAGTTTGTGCAGATACAGAGTTGTAAGGAAGTCATGATCTTCTATACAAGTTGAAGTTGTAAGAAGGAAGCTGTGAGAAAGATTAGGATTCTCATTTCAGTGGTTAAAGGCTACGCTGCAGTGCAAGGGGCCCTCCCCAAAGCTGAAAAGATGACCGAGTGGCAGTCTGGGGTGATGGCACATTGTGTCTAGCAGCAGGAATCCCAGCACAGCCCTAGCCTATCTTTCCTTCTGCAGCCTAGCCCTCTATTCTTTGATATATTACAAAATATTCCATTTACATTGTGAGATGAGTTATAGTAAAAAATGGTGGAAACTTAAACCTAATGTAATCTCTGGGCAAAAGGAATGTTTCTAAGAATCACAAGTTAGAATAGTTCTTGTTAAAGGAGATTATAGAGTTTTCAGAAAAATGTTGTGGCCTCTTGCTTTGTGTTTCTACTTTTATGTGTATAAGTATTTGCCTGCTTGTATTTATATGTAGTGTTTGTGTCTGCTGCCCCTTAAAGAGGGCATTGGATCCCCTCAACTGGAATTAGGGAAGTTATGAGCCACCATGTGGGTTCCAGAACCAAACATGTGTCCTCTGTAAGAGCACCGATTGCTCTTAACCACTGACTGAGCCAGCTCTGTGACCATTTTTAAAGTCTAAGTCATAGAGAACATCTGTGGCATAAAGTAGATTCCTTATTATTTATGATGATTAATTTTCTTTCCTTTTCATTTTTCCCTTGTTGTTTCAGGCACCCTGTGACAATGGTTCTAAGATCCAAAGCTTTATTTTAGAGTGGGATGAGGTAAGTACATTGATTCCTTTTAGTGGTTAAGTTTAGGGGTGTATCTTCAGATAAAATGTTTATAACTGTTTTAATTATATATTTTTTAAGAAATTTTTATGTGAATGGGAAGTAGATGGTTACGTGTTCTTAGAAAATGTAACAAACTGAACTTCCCCATGAAGGAGAATGTGTGTTTTCAAGCAACCACCATTGTTTACTGCTCTATTTGGTGGTGTGCATCTGGGAGACTGGGAACTAACCATGAGGCAGACTACAGTCTGTTGCAATAGCCAGTGTTACTCAGAGCATCTGACAGTTTATCACCTGAGTAAAAGGTACAATCAGAAGGACAAGTACATGTGGCAAAGCATGTCTTTCCATAGAGATACGTAAACAAGTAAGAGCCAGTAGTGATGAGTAACCTAAAGTGAGCTCACTCCTCCCTGTCCCACCTGGGAGGAGCACAAAAACACATTCCAAGAACATCCCATTTTATGGAGGAACAGAGGTCACAAGACTCTTGTTCACTTGGAGTAGTCTCATACTCGGAAATCTTCTCATATAGATATGGTCATGGACCCTGTTCCAAATCACCATTAAAGCAGTCACTTAAGGAGCTGGGAATATAGCTCAGTGGTAGAACTTACCTAGCAAGCATGAGGCACTGGGTAAACACACACACAGAGTCATTTTTTTTATAATTACCTTAGGAAAAGGCATTATTTATTCCTAATGCCAGCCTTAATAGCAAGATTATTTGTTTCCTATGGCCTGTATAACAAATTATCATAAACATGATGACTTAAACAACATCTTACAGTTATGAAAGCCGAAGATATCGTACAATTTTTACCGGATCAAGAGTTGTTTCCTGTGGTCCATGGCTTTGTTGCCGTTCCCTTACTCTTCTGTCTTATCCTGCCTGCTCGTCTCAGGAGGCTCTCTGTGCTTTCATTGTGGCTCTTCCAAACAATCCAGGGCGACCCTCTTTCTCAAGACCCTTAATCTAGTCACACATTTCAGTCCTGTCACCATGCAAGGTGACATTCAGAGACTAGGGATTCGGTTCTGGGTATCTTTGACCATCACGACAAGCACAGTGGGCTACACAGTTCAGTGTGATCTTTTCCTGGCAGTTATCCCATTCTGTGTTATCCTATTACTTAGAGCAGGCAAAGAGAAGGGGGCAGAGAGTGGAAATTGTATTGACAGTGTGGGATTCAACAGTATATTAAGTGAATAATAAAGCATAACTAAGAAGGTTTTGTTCCAGAAGTCCTAAGAGAATTCAGAATAGGGTTGCTTTTCATAGATCTCAAAAAAATAAACCACATCCTCTTGATAAATGATAAGAGGGCATCTAATAAAGTACAACAAGAATAGAAAGTTAATTCACTATAATAATTTTATACATTATTAAACAAGGCATTTCTGATTAAAAACAGCTAAAGATATCATTCCATATTATATTATATGAAATTATTTTATTCAAGAAGTTGTAATTAACTTAATGACTTTAAGCTAAGACTGAGGACACAGTCATAGTGTCCCAGCTAGAGAGCAGATATCACCGTTTTTCAGAATGTGTATGATTTTGTGCTTGAACCACACAGTAGACCCAGCTAAATGCAGTCCTTCTTCAGAGAAGAGTATGTAGCCCCAGCTGCCCTTGACTGAGGTACAAGAATGGAGAATAGGTGGGAAAAGAGGAGCTTGCTCATTTTATTTCACTCCCAACATTTCTAAACTTCCAGTTGTCCTGAGGTGGCCTAACTTTCCTTCCTGTTAATTGGATAATAAGCTGGATAATTGGGCTCTTCCCTCTTCTAGACTTTTTCAGTGTTAAATGTAAGCAGCCACTACTCCAAACCTCTTAAAGACACATGGCTGTGTCTAGGAGGAGGTTAGGGATAGGCTTCAAAACTGAGTTAAAGTGACCACTTGTCTACCTGAGAGATCAACCTGTCTCCATAACTACTTGTCCCGAGGGAGATTATAAGGTCCATACCTTATGATAGCCAGGAATTTATCACTGGCTAAAACACCATATTTAATTCAAGAGGCTGTGCAAGGCTGCTTGAAGAGCTACTTCTGCTCTTAGAATTCTTCACCTGAAGTCAAACATACATAAGGCACCCAGTATCTCAGCCTTCTCTGAAGATCCATGATAAGTGTATCAGAGTGCTGTTAATGTATACTGTACCAGCTAAGAAATATCACAAAGGAACTGAAGTGCATTTGTCTCTTGATAGTAGTGCATATGAAATATAATAACTAGCCATTTCTCCTAGGGGAAAGGAAATGGAGAATTCTGTCAGTGTTACATGGGCTCACAGAAGCAATTTAAAATTACCAAACTGTCACCAGCAATGGGTTGTAAATTTAGATTATCAGCAAAAAATGACTATGGTATAAGGTAAGATATTTTGTAAAAATATATATGTATATATATTTGATCATCTGGTCAGCTTCATATGTAGATTACCCATTGACAAGTTTGCTTCATTTTGTTAATACCATTATGGTCTAGCAAATCCAGAAGAGAGTGTCTTAGTGACATAGGGGTGACAGGAAAAATTAAATTTAACAATTTTCCAGCCTCAAATATAAATGAAATCTTTACATGTCACGCAATAGGCTTTTTGATTGTTTGTTTTTTGGGGTTTTTTGGGGTTTTTTTTGTCTTTTTAATCATCAGATGTATACTTTCATGGTTTTGTTTAGAATCTGGTAGGTTCTCTATCTTCAGTGCTCAGTACAAATAGAAAGTTCTTCCTCCCCATTTAATCTTGAAAGACCCAAATTTCTGTGGTTGATTTGTGAATGAAATAATAAAATCATCTTTAGGGTCAAAATGGTAAACAAGCTGGGCTGGATTAGTATGGTTCTTAGTTAGGGGATAGTCAGTAAGTGCTACAAACTGTCATGTCTGGGTTCATTTTCTCTGTTCATAAAGGGTCTCCCTTTGTAGCTCAGACAATCCTGGACCTTGACGAGTCCTTTTCTACCATATGAAATGCTGTTTATGAGAACTGTCATTTCTGCTTTGTTAGATGGCATGTGGATGTGTGGTCAATGTGTAGAGGGAGGGCTTTATGTGTTCTCTTTCCTGCAGACCACTGTGTGTTTTTGGTTTTCACTGACTGGATACATTCACTTATCAAAGTTTAAAAAATACAAACCTAACCTACACATTTGAAAGAATACCAACCTTTTGGTGTCTGACTTGGTTACCTTTAAGACACTTGAAATCCATTCAGTTTTGGTTTTCCAGAGCTGAGACTGTAGCTCAGTGATAGGGCTCTGACTTAGCATGTTCAAGTCAAGGATCTGGATTTTAGCCCCATAACAATAACAACAAAAACAAAACTTAGAAATTTTATTTTGAACAAATACCATTAGTGGGGGTGGGGGCTTTTTACCAATAAAAATAATGTTTACGCCTTTTTAAAATTCTTCTGTTCCAACAGTGATTTTAGTGAAGAGGTCTTATACTACACCTCAGGCTGTGCCCCCTCTGTACCTGCTAGTCCTGCACTGACCAAGGCTGGAGTCACGTGGCTGTCCCTACAGTGGAGCAAGCCCTCAGGGACACCATCAGATGAAGGAATTTCTTACATTTTAGAGATGGAGGAGGAAGCCTCAGTAAGTATTAATACGTAGTTTAAATAAGATCTGAGGTCATATTGGTGCAGCATTAATCCTAATACAGTAGCCGTCACCACAGGAGTTAGTTCCTTCTCCAAGTCTTGTCAGACCTTGCTTTGTTCTTGCCTAAGCAAGACTGGGAAGGAATTCTCAAA
>LOJH01006130.1:35215-46639 GCA_001685095.1 Ellobius talpinus | reverse complement strand
AGGAACCCTAGGTAAGACACTATCTACTGCTAACTAACAGCCTTAAAATCTGCACAATAACCCCAGACTGCACCCCTTCCCCACTGGTTAATAAAGAAGCTGCTTTGGCCAATGGCAGGGCAAAATATAGCTAGGTGGGAGAACTAAACTGAATGCAGGGAGAAAGAAAGCTGAGTCAGGCAGACACCACATAGCCACCATAAAGGAAGAAGTAACAAACCATAAGCCTCATGATAAAACATAAATTAATAGAACTGGGTTAATTTAAGATGTAAGAGTTAGTTAATAAGAAGCTTGAGCTAATGGACCAAAGAGTATGCAATTAATACTAAGTCTCAGAATGGTTATTTCATAAGCATCTGCAGCACTTAGTGTGCAGGACCTGATGGTCCAGGGGGACCAGTGGAATGGAGAATATTTGTAGCTACATGATAGAGGTCATTAAAGAGGATATAAACAATTACCTTTAAGAAACTGAGGAAAAGACAGACAAAAAACTGGAAGAAATTGATAAATCCTTAAAAGAAAATGAAGAAAAAACAAACAGATAAAGGAAACTATTCAAGATCTGAAAATGAAAATAGAAGTAATAAAGAAAACACAAATTGAGGGAATGCTGGAAATGTAAAATCTAAGCAAACAGGAACTACAGATGCATCACTAACAGAATACAAGAGAAGGAAGATAGAATCACAGCTTTGAAGACAGAATAGATTCATCAGTCAAAGAAAATGTTAAATCTAAAAACGTCTTAACACAAAACATCCAAGAAATCTTGGACACTATGAAAAGACCAAACATAAAAAAATAGAGATATAATATGGAGAAGAAACCCAGCTCAACAACTCAGATAATATATTTAACAAAATCATAAAAGAAAAACTTACCAATCTAAATAAGGAGATGCCTATAAAGGAATAAGAAGTTTACAGAACACCAAACAGATTGGATCAGAAAACAAAATCCCCTCACCACATAATAATCAAAACACTAAATATACAGAACAAAGAAAGAATATTAAAAGCAGCAAGGGAAAAGGCCAAGTAACATATCAAGGCAGACCTACTAGTATCATACCATCCATCTGAACAGAGACCCTAAAATCCAGAAGGGCCTGGACTGATGTCTTGCAGATTCAAAGAGACCACTGATGCTAGCCCAGACTGCTATACCCAGCAAAACTGTCAAACACCACAGATGGCGAAAACAAGATATTTCATGACAAAGCCAAATTTAAACAACTATCCACAAAAATAGCCCTTCAGAAAGTAATAGAAGGAAAACTCCAACCCAGAAAGTTAACTAAACCTATAAAAACACAGGTAATAGATAATCTCACGCCAGCAAAACCCAAAGAAGGGAAACACACATACACTACCACTACCAGCACCAAAATAACAGGAATTAACAATCACTGGTCATTAGTATCCTGATGTTTTTCTATCAAATTTGCTGCTACACATGAATCTACTGATATTTTCATTATCATCTGAGGCTCCATGGTGCTGCATTCAATGCCCACTGCTGCAGCTGTGATAAATAGGTTTAAACTAACTCTCTACTGTTCTATTTACCAACAAAGGCCCGGAAGTCAGATGTGGGGTGAAAACCTGCTAGATCAGAGAGGAAGGGAAGCCAAGACTTGACCTTGCATTTTGGCTTTGATAAAATCCAACACCCCTTCATGACAAAATTCTTGGAGAGATCAGGGAAAAAAGGGACATACCAAAATATAATAAAGGTACTACACGACATGCTAATTGCCAACATCAAATTTAATGGAAAGAAACTCAAAGCAATTTCACTAAAATCAGAAACAAGACGAGCTGTCCACTTTCCATAACCACTCAAGAAAGTACTTGAGGTTCTACCTAAGGCAATTAAGACAACTAAAGAAGATCAAGGGGATACAAATTAGAAATGAAAAAGTCAAAGTATCATTATTTTAAGATGATATAATAGTATACATAAGTAACCCCAAAAACTCTTCTAGGGATCTCTTACAGCTGATAAACCCCTTAAATAAAGTGACTGAATTATAAGACTAACTTTTAAAAAAAATCAGTAGCTCTCCTATATACAAATGAGAAAAGAACTGAGGAAGAAATCAGAGAATTAACACACTTTACTCAAATAATATAAAATATCTTGGTGTAACTCTAACCAAGCAAGCGAAAGACCTGTATGACAACTTCCAGTCTTTGAAGAAAGAAGCTGAAGAAAATATCAGAAGATGGAATGATCTCCCATGCTCATGGATTGGTAGGATTAACAGTAATAGTGGCCATCTTACCAAAAGCATCTACAGATCTAATGCAATCTCCACCAAAATCCCAACACAATTCTTTACAGACCTTGAAAGAACAATACTCAACAAAAACCCAGGATAGCTAAAACTATCTTCTACTATAAAAGAACCTCTGGATGTATCACCATATTGACTTCAAGCTCTACTACAGAGCTATAGTACTAAAATTTACATAGTATTGGCATAAAAACAGACAGGTGGATCAATGGAATCAAATCGAAGACCTAGACATAAGTCCACACATCTATGGATACCTGATTTTCAACAAAGAAGTCAAAATTAAACAAATAGAACAAAGAAAGCATCTTCAACAAATGGTGCTGGTCTAACTGTATGTCTGTGTGTAGAAGAATGCAAATAGATTCATATCTATCATCCTTCACAAAACTCAATCCAAGTGAATCAAAGACCTCAACGTAAATCCAGATACACTGAACCTGACAGAAGAGAAAGTGAAGAATAATCACAAATGCTTTGGTACAGGAGATAACTTCCTGAACAGAATATCAATAGCACAGGTACTAGCATCAACAATTAGTAAAAGGGACCTCATGAAAGAAATGTTTCTGTAAGGCAAAGGACACCATCAATAGAACAAAACAGCAGTCTACAGAATAGGAAAAGATCTTCACCAACCCCACATATGACAGAGGGCTGCTTTGAGGAACTAGATATCAAAAGCCAAAATAATCCAATTTAAAAATGGAGTACAAATGTAAATAGAGAATACTCAACAGAAGAATCTCAAATGGCTGAGAAACACTTAGGAGATGTTCAGCATTCTTAGCTATCAGGGAAATGCAAATCAAAAATATTCTGAAAGTTCATCTTCCATCTTTCAGAATGGCTGTGATCAAAATGCAAAGCAACAGCTCATAGTGGAGAGGATGTGGTACATATCCTTAATTTTGCATCTTTCATACCTACAAAAACTGTGACATGTAGATCATACTACCAAATTTTGTTGCCAGCTCAGGATGGAGTCTACCTCCTTTGACCCACAGTCTCATCAGTTTCTGGGTGCTTTTTTTCTGAGAAAACATATCCCTAGGCATGGAACCCTTCCGGAGGCAATTTCTGTTTGAGTTAAGGTTGTAGCATGAGAAATAAATTTGCATTTTCATAAAGTCTTTGATGGATGGAGGTATCGCCTTTGGGTAGCTTTCCTAATGGTCCAATGAAAAGAATAAACTTTGTTTCTAACAATACAAATGCTTTTTTTTTGCCTGTGTTCTCCTTTTCTGTGATTTTGAATTTGCTCATACAACACACTTCACTAAGCCTGCCATTTTTATTACCTTTTTGCTCTTTCTCCCTGTGAATAGGAATAAGTGAACTGAGTCATAGTCATGTAACTTTCTGAATGTTGTTTTGAAATTTCCTCTGCTAAAGGAATGAATCCATCAATTTTGAACTCAGCTGTTGTGGAATAATCTTTTTGTATACTGAGAAGATGTGTCTTTGCAAGGCACCTTCTGATTGGTTTAATAAAGAGCTGAATGGCCAGTAGTTAGGCAGTAAGAGGTTAGGCAAGACTTTTTGGGCAGAGGGAGAAGAGGAGGAAATGAACCTAGGTGCAAGAGAGACATCAGAGGACATGGAGAGGAAACAGGAGGTGCAAGATAAAAGAAAGGTAAAAAGCCATGAGGCAAAACATAGATGAATATAAATAGGTTAATTAAAATTATCAGAGCTAGTGGAACAAGTCTAAGTTATGGGCCAAACATTCATAATTAATAGTAAGTATCCATGTTGTTTTTGTGAGCTGGCAGTCCAAAAAATAATCCATCTACACAGAGCCGCATGGAAGTTCTCAGGACATGGGCAGAATGGAGCCAGATTCTTTTTAGAACATCGCACTGAAATGGCCCCTGGCTCAGTTCTTGATAGAGTTCTTGTTTCCCTATAAAACCTCACAAGCTGGTCCTCCACTGTCTGCCTTCAGGGTGGGACTTCATATACAAATCACTTTTATTATTCTGGGCTTCATTATAACATTAAGAATCTAGATTTATAATTCAAAATCTACCATTCCCCCCTTTTTTGGTATACCATGTAGCATAGGGAGTCTGTATTTTCAATGATAAAGAAGTTAAAAGCTTTGACTTTAGAAAGCTAAATATAGGCCTAGTAATACTCAACAACAACAGACTATTGATGTTTATTAGCTATACTTTGCATCAGTATGAGAAAATATCTGTTGTATAAAAAATCATCACAAAGTTAGCAGCTTAAAAATAACACCTACTTAATAACTCCCCTCTTCCTTGGGTCAGGGGACAGGCACAGCTTAGCAGGGTTTCTTATCAGACTATCACAAAGAATATTTCTCTTTCTTAGCATGGTGTTGGCCAGAGAGTAGCTCACTTATCAGTGGCCAGGAAGAAAGCAAGTATAACCCTTAAATGCATGTCCAAAGTGACATACTTTCTCCAGCTACACTTAGCCTTTCTGCGTTTGCACCAGTTTACAAAATAGTGCCAACCATTCAGGGGCACTTGTTCAACACATAAGCCTGTGTTAGACATTATCTTAACAATAATAGTGAGTGTTTTAGAGAAGTAGAAGCAGAAGAAGCTGCTGTTGTTCTATATCCCTGTGATATACTATGTCCCCCAAACTAGGGACAGCATCATTTGTCTGTACAATCATGCTGCCTTGAGCTTTCACACTGGAGAAGCTGGCAGCCAGAGCATAGATAAGTAACTGCAAGGTAGTCCTGAAGAAACTGAACTTTTTTCTCCAGCAGGAAATCCAGGTAAATATTTAACATCTGAGCATGAATTATTAGAAAAAGGAAACAGGACCAATCAAGAATTGGGTCCTTTAGAATATTAAAGACCTAAAATAGAGAAAAAAGCATTTACAAAGGAGTCTGAACCACTTCAGTAGAGCTGATTTGCACCTTAAAGAAGGAAACCCTGAGCATGAGCCTATTCAATGACCAGAATGCTCTGTGCTGCATGTGGAGAGAAAGCATCTGAGTATCCACACGCTGTAGAAGCAGCATTGCGCAGAAAACACATCAGGGTACAGTTAGAACGAAGAGTGACTCTGGTTCATTATATTTTTGTGCATAATAACCACCATAGAGCATTCAAAGACACTGCTCAGTTTGCCATTTACTTTTTGCCACCAGAGTAAAACTTTAAGCTAATAATCATTTCTACAAGGTAAAAGGATTTGCTTTGATGGTAGGACCTAAAAAACACAAATGGAAGTTCTAAAGGAGCAGCAAAACAAAACATGAGGTAGGACATTATGGTTGCAAACCGAGCTTTGGGAAGCTCTTGGGGGGCAAAGCTTGGTCGCAGAAGAACCCTTTCCTGTCCCCACTGGGACAAAGGTCAGAGAATAGCCAGAGTAGCCAGGAAAGTATAGCTCCCTCCTGTAGCTACACTGTGGTTTCTGCTGAGACACAGAGACAGACAGAGAAACAGAGACACAGTGAGAAACAGACAGATGGACACACACATACAGAGAGAGGGGGAATGATTAACTGTGTGTCAGATTGGCTTCAAACTTTGATATTCTTGCCTCAGCCTCACTGTGTTGGAATTATCAGAATATGCCACCACACCTGGATCCCAGTGTGTCCAATCTTAAATTCTTATTAGGACTGACATAGGACACTGATGCTGAATAAAAATCAAAATTCATTTATATCCTCTTAGGTTATTCTTGTTTGTAATTACAGAGGCAGCAATTTAAAACTATAACAACAATTTTGTCATCAGAATTGTCTTGGAGTAGGATAATTTCATTGTATCTTGAGACTTTTACATGGAAGAGCCTCATAAATGCATTCTAAACTTAATAACATTTTATTGGTGGATATAATTAATATTTTTCTTACTCGGAATATTCCTCATTTATAGGGAACAAAACTGAAGGATACAAAATTATGTGTCAAGATTAGTTTCCCTGTCAAGCATAGTTACTGATTGATCATATGAGTTATCAAGACGATTATATTAAACTTTTGGTCACTAGCACACATATTTCTACACAAGTACATATAAAGATAATACAGATTAAATTTATATCTTTCAAATTTAGTAATAAGAGTTCTATGTTTAAAATATGAATTTTTGTTTTGATACTTGGATCCATTCAAGATTCAAAAATGAAACAGAATATCACCAAAAAAGTATCTTAGGCAGAAAATGTAATTATCTATGTAATGAAATATCGAATGAAAATTCTACTCAGTTACAGCGTCAATCACAAAACCTCTTTTCTAATAGATGCAGTTATTAAAAGCCTAAAGTATGTTTCAGAAAATGTCAAGCAAATGAAGGTAATATAGAGGACTTTTCACCGATGCTTTTGCTAGTAGTTAGACTTCAGTAGCCTTTAGAGACCATTAAGTACCCTTGGCTAATTGGCCAATGGTAAATTAACCCCCTTTTTATTCCAGCAGCACTATTTTAACACCCTTAAACTATGTCAGTGCAGTGTCTGAATGACAAAATAATATTGTGCATGAATAATAAGCAGAAAAGTTAAATTACATTTCATGTTTCACATGCCATACCTGTGTCAGAGAACTTTCTTTTGAAGTCACTGACATTCAATTTTCTTAAACAATCTCATGTTGACATCATTCTGAGGCAAATTTTCCTAATTACTGTTAATTGCCTATCAAGGAAAAAACTCTTTTCATGATGTGCTGTTGTCTAGCACGGATGAAGTCAGCTCTGCTGTGCACATCAAAGACAAAGCAGCATGGCACTCAGGCGCTACTTTGCTATAAGGTCATATTAAATATGGTGTGCAGTTAACAAAGTGTTTTTATGCTTCTGGAAATGCAAATCTGTCTTGATGTGTTCAAATTAGATTTTATCATAGAAATATGGGTATCTGCAGATGGATAAGAGGTAGGCTACTCTCACTAACATTTACGAAGAGTCTAATTAATTTAACGTCCTTACACTTGGTACTACAGGTACTAGATAATGACAACTAAAACAGGCTTTTGTAAATATGTTTGAATATACTTCCTCAGAATAAGAACACTACTGTTTTAAAATCTCAAATTTTTCAAGTTTGTTTATTAACATTTTAAAATTTGAAAGCAGCCCCCAAACATTCAACATTCATTCTTAATTGATTTGATTGTTTTGATACTATAGAAAGTGATAAGTTTCTGGTAATGTTGTGCATTTCCAAATAGTCAGAATAACTAAACTATTATCAAAGTTAAACTGCATCAGTTCAACTTCTGGTTCCACAAGTATGTGAAAAATCACAGATATAAAAATGTAAAATTTGGAAGTTAACATGAAATTGGCAACAATTAAGAAGAGCTTGTTTGTTGCTTCACTGTCATTTCAAATGCCATGCTCAAGCTAATTGGAAATAGAGATACTCTTTCACAACACATACTTGGAACCAAACGTGTATTATCACTACCAGAGATTTCTCAATATCCATGTGTAAGAATCAGTGTCAACCCTTACTACTAACCGTAGGCCAGACCTGCTTCCATTGAATGCCTTCCTCCAGCAGGAATGAAAGAGGAGGGCAATCCCATCTGCGTATGTGATGTCTTTTTGAAAACATTGTTCTCATGTCATTTCTCCGTCCTCTATTGCGGAAACTTAGCTAATTAGACCAAGTATCAAGGGTACTGTACGCCCCTCTATTTTTAATTTTATTTGTCTTTTACTTGTTTGTCATCATTTTTTTCAGTTATTGAAATTATTTGGGAGCAAGGACAAAAATACCAATTCCCCAAACACACACACACACACACACACACACACACACTATCATTGACTAAACTCTGTGTATGATCATTTAACAAAAATGAAAGTTGCTCTAGGGTGATGTTAGCACTGTATCATTATAGACAAAAATTTTTAGGTGAAGTTATATTGACTGAGCAATTGGGTACAGAGGAGATAAAACTCTAGAATGTCTACTCAAATCTATTGATGATTTCCTCATTTTCCTCTAATTAAATTCTGGCTTTCTTTTTTAAAAAAAATGAAAAATTAAGCATTATTAGTTTTATGTCCAAGTAGGATTGTATTACAAGAGTACTGATTTCTATTGTATTTAATTGCCCCTAAGGCCTTTGTTGACTTGCCCAAGGAAATTAATGTCCACACATATTATTGTGATTAAAGGTCAATGATTCTAGACAATCACAAATTCCTCATAATGTTTAATTTCTACTTAAACCTTAAAAGAAATATGGCTATGGTGCTTAAAGAGGTTTTTATTGTTGTTTGTTTTTGCTACCAAGAGTCAATCACAGGGTTTTAGACAGGCTAGGTAAATACTATCTATCACTAAGCTATGTTCCTGGGTCCTTAAAATATTTTAAAATGTTATTTTGTGTGTGTATTTGCATGCTCATGTGCTCATGTGCATGTGGGTCAGAAGATAATTTCCAGAAACTGATTCTGCCCTCTGCTCAGGCTGTCAGATGTGCACAGCAGCACTACAAAGCTTTGACTCACTGCCCGTCTTAGCAGGCCTATTGTCAACAGTGATAGTTCTGAACTTCATATTCCATAAGCTAACACTTCTCAGAAAACCTGAGAGTATACACAGTGCAATGTTCTTATATGGTAAACTATCATACTGCTTAACCTCATTTAGAAGCTGACTCAGGAAGCAGGGCTGGTTTCTCCATTTCAGAACAAACATGTTTAAGTCAACTGTCCTACAAAACTTCCTGTCTGAACCTGCTGGTCCCTTGGCTCTATAGGAGGGAGCAGTGATCAGCTAAGGGTATAAGAACAGCTAGAAGGCAAACTAAAATTACCAACAGAGGTTACTACTGTTTATATGACATAAAGACTCTTGCAGCAGAAAAGAGGAGCTGAATCTCACCTGTACAGACTGATGCTCTGCCCAGAATGTTCTACTAGGAACTCAGCCATGGCTATTTCAGGTAGGCTGCTATCATTCTGCTATCATGATAAATGCCTGATTGATATTCACCAGGAACTCCAGCATGGTTGCTTCAGGAGGGCCCCTGTCATTCTGCAGATAACTATGAATGCCTTATTTGATGTTGCCTTTCTGCTGTTATTGTTCTTTTACTTGGAAGCCTGACACTAGGAGACAGTCTACTCTACCAGGAACTCTGAATAAAGAACTCCAGATGTCTGCCTCCACAAGGCATCTGATTCCTACTGGGTGTTGGAAGTGCCTGATTTGATGATGTTTTGCTATCTATTTGCTGCTTCTACTGCTACTAACTTTTATTCTTTTACTTTAGCTTACTATATACTTAATAAACTCACTCAAACCTAAATTAAATGCATCAGACCCTAGACCATACAGAAATATATGAATATTAAATTTATTTAAATTGTATTGAATGAGTTCACAGTAAGTTAAATTAAATGTCACCAATTTGGAAGGGTTATAAACCTAAAGATTAAAAATTAGCATTTGTAGTTCCAACTTCATATATTTAAATTAGTGAAAAATGATATTTTATAATGTTTTCTAACTATGAACAGAATCTTGATACTTGTGGTTGAATACTTTAATTATAGTCAATAGTTAACTGCAATATGTCTAAGTCTTACAGACAAGTGGTTTGTTTTTTTTATAAAAATCACTGAATTTCAAAAATCCTTCACAAATTTAACAGCAGCAACATTAACAGTCCCATGACGCTGACCAGGTGTCCATTTGCTCTAGCAGAGTTCTCAAGAGGAGCAGCTGCACACTTCTTTTCCATACTCCCTGTGAGAGCTCCTTCAGACTTCAAGAAGGTAAAAATCGATGTTTTAAAATAATGGAAGCTTTTTTACAATTATGTACCTTGGTAAAATAAACATGCTAATACTACTTAGATGAGTTTTTTAAATTAAGAAGTAACATTTAAGAAAATTAGCAAAGAAATACCTTTCATTGTATAGAGTATAATAAATTTGTTCTAGGTAAGGAAAAGCAAGGCAGAATTTATGAAGTTTTGTTGGAGTCTATATTTTTCAAAGTATTATCTTAAGAAATTTCATGAAAGAACTACTTTTAGCAAAAAATTTGCTCCATTCATCTTTAAATTTGGTTTTCTATTCTGAATTTTCTGTTTAACATTTTTTGTCAACTGTTGAGTCATTCAATGAATAAGGACAAGCAAACTCTGACTCACTCAGACAACACAACACACACACTATGGCTCACTTAGGTCACCACACACACTATGGCTCACTCAGATCACACCACACACGCACTATGGCTCACTCAGGTCACACCACACACGCACTATGGCTCACTCAGGTCACACCACACACGCACAATGGCTCACTCAGATCACACCACACACACACTATGGCTCACTCAGGTCACACCACACACGCACAATGGCTCACTCAGATCATACCACACACGCACTATGGCTCACTCAGGGCAAACCATACACGCACTATGGCTCACTCAGATCACACCACACACACACTATGGCTCACTGAGGTCAAACCACACACGCACTATGACTCACTGAGGTCTTTTTAGGGTTTTTGTTTCTCTTTTCCTCTTGCTTTTGGTTTCATTAATCAAATGTTTCCCCTGATTAACCTGAGCAGGTATTTTCAAGAATGCACACGAGACATGCACTGGAGTGACCTGGGTGACATATGGACAAAATCTTTTCCCTGTGGTCCCACATACCAGTTATCAGTTTTCTCCCTCTTCCCCATAGTTACTTTACTGCTGTCTCATTGATTTTCTGTAATGATATGCCATGACTCTCATTTTCTTTGTAGCTACATAGGGTCTCAAATAAAGGAATTCTCATAGTTACCTTATATTTTAATTAGTAACCATTTCAAAGGCTTACAGAATTCACTACTTTCCCCAAATTCTATGCTTTTCCATCTCCCCACACAAAGTTCATGTATTCATGTCACAGACTTCATATCATATACTGTATATGAATTAACAAATTTTATAGTTATATTTTTAACTTTTAAAATTATTTATTTTGTGTATGTGCATGTGTGTGTCTAGCTTCTTATCTGAGCTCTGGAGAATAAACTTGGGTCTTCATGCCTTCACAATAAGCATTTTACTAACTGAGTTATCTCTGTCTCTAGCCCTAGATGGGGGTGGTTGTTGTTGTTGTTGTTGTTGTTGTTGTTGTTGTT
>LOJH01006130.1:14712-28738 GCA_001685095.1 Ellobius talpinus | reverse complement strand
GAGAGAGAGAGAGAGAGAATCCTGTGGAGATAGAATGAGAAACCTTGGAACACTCAGCTCTAAATGGGATGTCTCCATCAGATCCCTCCACTCAGAGCTCAGGAAACCCCCTGAAGAGGAGGCAGAAAGAGTGGAAGGGTCAGAGGGGATGAAGGACACCAGAGGATACTGCTCTCTAAATCAACATGAGCAGAGCTCACATGAACCTTTTACTGCCACCAAATTGATCATGGCCCCCACATGCAGTTCTGTGACTCCATGAGGGATCATGTGACAATATAAGGTGATAGGACCTAGATTAACACCTCAGATTTTTTAAAACTTGTACGTATGTCTAACAGATATGGGAACTAAAACCACATGTAAAATAAAATATCCATATGATCTGCATATTTATTATAACTCAGTCTCAACATTCTCTTTACCTTTATTGTCTGCCTGCTGGTCTGAAATCGCTGCTCGGATACCTGCTGTTGGTGGAGGAGTTTCTCGTTGGCTTCTTTATATTCCTTAGCAGATGACTCTGCTGCTTTCCTGGCGTTATGAAGCAAACTGTTCTGTTGCTGCAAGGAGATAATCCGTTCTCGTAATAAAATAGTGTTGCTACTGGATTTTTGGGCAGGGATATTTTTGTACTTTTCTCTGTTAACTAAATAAAGATAATATTGTTCATAATTTACAAAATCAGATTACATTGATAAAGACACTGTTACTTTTTTATTACACTCTTACCTCTGGCAGGGACCACTGCATGCAAACTCTTCTGTGTGCTTCCACTCTTCTTTTGAAAAGCCATTTCCTTGGTATTCTTATAATGAGAAATATCCTAAATTTGAACGTTTCAGAAAAAAAATTGTTTACTACACAATGGCAATGACAAACAAATTTGCATGTCATTTAAAATATATTTAAGTAAATAAAATGTATGGACAATAAAATTCCATAATTGATTCCTAAATTATATTTTCAGAAATCCACCTGAATTAACATTTTGATATATACAATAAATTTAAAGTTTAACTATCAAGTAGAAGATATTGACATGAAAGCAACTGAAAAGAAGTAGAATTTAACCTTAGGACAGTTCTTAAAAGGAGGAGTGGCAACAATGGGGACCCTAAGAGAGACACACATGATCTAATCTACATGGGGAGTAGAAAAATACAAGGTCTCCTGAGTAAATTGGGAACATGGGGACCTTGAGAGAGGGCTGAAGTGGAGGGGAGAGGCAGGGAGGAGAGCAGAGAAAAATGTAGAGCTTAATAAAAATCAATAAAAAAGGAGGTTGAATAAAGCAATGGCAATAAAACATGGCTACTTAATGAAGCAGTCTCTGGTAGTCTGGGAGCTTTGTTTGGATGCTTCTCCTGGTCTGTTTGAATGTAGACATGAAAAGCTAATAGCAAATGAACCTCAAATAGTGATAACAACATATTTTTCTTGGTTTCATGCTGGGAGAGGTGGCTCATATTTGGAAGACCAAGGCAAGATGATCACCTCAAGATGCACACCAACATGGCTCCCAGGGGGAGCTCTAGGCCAGCCTGCCTCTGGGGAGTTGAATGGGAATGTGATGTGTGGCATCAGCTCCGGGGAATCAAAGACTTCTTATCCCCTTGCTTCTGGTAAACACTGTTTATTTTCCTGGGATTAGTATCTAAAAGTGTGACAACTGGGTTGTAGTATAAGTGGTAGGTATAGTTTTTCAGAAATTATCAAGGAATTTTCTGGAATGCTACATTGTTGCATTCCAAACTCACACCAGCAAAGCCTGAGCCCCATTGTCTGCATTGATGTCAGCTCTTGGGGTTGTCATTATTTTCATTGTGCTGTCCGTTGTTATCCTAACCTGAATTCCTGAAAGGGTAGTGATGCTGAACAACTTCTTGTGTATCTATTCGCCACCCAGGTATCCTTTTGGGTCAACTGTCTGTTCATGCCTTGCCCACTCCCAGTTGAATTGTTGCTATCTTTTATGGCTGGAGTTTGAGAGCTCTTTATATGAATCAACTTTTATCAGATACTGGGCACCAGCCACGTGGTCTCACTTACTAAGTAGGATCTTTTGCTTTGCTAAAGTTGTTAATTTTAATGTAATCTAATTTATGGATCTTGGATTAGTATCAGGTCTAAAAATTCTTCATTCATCAAACTCTAGGTTCTGAAGATTTTTCTCTTAGATTTCCTTCTATGGGTTTTATAACTTAAATGTTACACTTTTATATGTTATGCATAACTTATGCATAAGATTTAAGATTTAGATATATATTCCTGTTTTTGCTTAGGAAAAGCCAACTGATCCTGTTATTTGTCAAAAAGACTATCCTTCTTTAATTGAAATATTCTTTTCATCTTCATCAAGGATCAGATGCCAAAAAGTAAGCAGATTTTCTTCTAGACTCGGCATTTCATTGCATGGATAAAGTACCCTCTGGGGGTATAGTATCATCCCATGTTATAATGTAACCAATTAGGATTTATGCTACCTCTGTGGGGCAAATAAAAACAAGTTATGTTTCAGTTTTGTAAATCTTATTTGGTTTTTTCAATATCTTTACTTCTTTGCCGGAAATCTTTTTTTATTAATAGACTCTGGGTTTTTTTCATGCTGTAACCTGTCCATGATTACTCATTGAAGCACTTATGAGAACTGCTTTAATATATTTTGTCTTTTGTTGATTGATATTTCTTATACAAGCTGCAGTATCACTGGTTCTATATATGGTGAATGATTTCCATTTGTACCCTGAATAGTTGAGACACTGTGTGTGAAGACTTTTGATATTATTTGCATTTTGCTTGAACAGACTTCTCCAATTACACTGTTGAAACAAGAGGCAAAACATCAATTATACAAGTTGAGAATGGAAGCCCAGTCTCCAGAGACACCATAGTTGAAGATGGGCACATCATTACTGCTTCACAGGGTGGAAGTTCAGGCTCTTCGATGGGCCTCTGCTCTTAGTACTGAAACTGAAGATAGAGAGAGCCTTGTTAAAGCTCCCACTTGGCCTACTGTTACAAGACAAGGAGACTTGGGGCTTGTTAGGTATGAGGTAATGAAAGTCTTCTTCTCTGGGCTTGGCTCATGAGATCACAGATGTTCAGGAGTCTCTGTAGTCTCCAGTGAAATGAAGAAGCAGTCAAGGCTCCTCTGTGGTCCTCTAACACTGTACACAGATAGGAGGAGATGTAAGAGCTGCCTCCTTATAAATGGCAAGAGCATCTAGGCACCCAATAGTCCTTTAACATGGGAAGTAGAAGCAGAAGTGGAGTTGTATTTTTCATGGTGTTTGGCTGATAAAAGGTAACAATTACATAAAGTTTTCTGTCTTGCAAGGCTAACCCTTTCTTCATCCTCTGGACAGAAGGAGCATGGTGTAATTAGGGACTTTTATCATCTTTATTTATTACAGTTTATAGGTTGCAGGTGTCTCAGTGTCTAAAATACGTGGTCAGAATTTCTTTGCTGAGCTGACTTTACACACCCATCCCAGGTCATCGGACCTGTTTGGAATTAGAATTATAGCAAGTCTGTATTAGTTTATATCTATCTTCCTATCTACGTAAGGAGAAAATTGATAAATTGAGTCATATTAGAATTAATATATTATTATTTTAAAGGCACCATCAACTAGGACAAAAGGCATAGAAAAAGATTTTATATATAGAGAGAGAGACAGAGAGAGACAGAGAGTCTATTTTCCAAACACACACACATACATGTATATACATAGACATATATATATGATATATTCATATTCATATATATAGTAAGATCCCATACCTGGTGTATTCAATGTATAAAAAATATAGATAATTAGCTTATAAAATAGACAGACATGAAAAGCAGTTTACAAAGAATTACAAATGGTCAATAACCACAAAGAAAAGGCTCAATACTTTGGTAATCCCAGAAAACCCTCAGTGATGAACCTCAAAATAAACAGAGGTGGCTGAAATGAGAAAGTCTAACATACTAAGTGATGAGATTTCCATCACCACCTGGGGTGTACAGAAAAGTGGTCCCATACATAATAAAGTAAAAAGTGTCAACCATAATCTCAGAAACTTACCAGCCATGGAGCAATAATTCAGTTTTTACTAAAGAAATGGCCACATTTATTCAACGAATGAAATATACAAGAATATTCATTGCAACATTATTTGCAGGAAATCTGAAGGGAAGCCTGTCAAATTCCAACACTGTAATTGACAATGTGTGGCATGTTCAGACAATGAAATATTATTTACAGGACTGAAAATGAATGAATGAGAGAAGCCAGGGTTTCCATGACCTCACTTCAAAATGTTCCAGAAAGGAAACTTAATCAAAACTCAAAAAAACAAAGTGACAAAATTAAAGTAAAGATAATGGTTAGTTCCAGGGGTTGGTGAGGGAGTCCAATATTTTCCAAATACACTGGCTACAATTTTGTTATTTATTTTCTGTTAAAATCAAGTGTAGATTTAATCAAAAGGGTTTACATTTGTTTGCATGTCAATGAGAACTTGTTTCTTGTTTACAAACTCATTAGGCTGCACATGTATAGTTACAACTAAACAAAACAGTCCATCAAGTAATACACAGAAAAATAGCACCAACAAAAAATATTTTAAGGGTCTCTCACTGTAAACTAGACTGCTCTTGATTCTAGTGCCTCAGCCCCAAATAGTAATTTCTATAGGAAACTACCTATTTATCATTAGTCAAGTAGCAGGAGCATAGTAAGAATAAATAACTTTAAGCAAATAAAAGCATAAATTTCTTTGCTATATTTAATTTTCTTAAAAAGAACTATAAGCTTACTATTAGTTTTTCATTCTTTCCTCTGTCTGAGACAAGAATATCTTAAGATTTATAAGCATAGTGTTTATTTTCATTTTATCTTGCAAATATACCAAAGTGATTTTGAAAATGATTCAAAAGTAATTTTACTGTGTATTTTCAAGAAGACATAATTGTAGGGATCCAAATTTAATCAATGGCACATGTAACGATCTGAGTTAGATGAGGTTAAGGACACAGTGTAGAACTAAGCTAAGTTCTAGCATACCTTCAGGGCTTTGCCATCCTCATGGGAGCATGTCTGCATTTCCCTTTGTTGAGCATAGCTATCTTCTGTTTGATCAGTTTCTTTCTGGTCTCCACCGTCTTCTATAGGGCTTATTTTCTGGGATGTTTCCACAATAATTGTTCCCAAATTGTGAGACATTTGTGTTTCAGAATCACTGCTTCAAATTAAAACAAAGGGGGGGTAATGAGGCTACAAATCCCAACAAGATATGCTTGCATATGCACTTCTCTGCATATGGTGGCCAAATGACGTAGATCATAGATCATATACAAAGACAGAAGCCTAATTTAGGCACTCATTGGTTCTCAACATTAAATCAATTTAAACTTCTTTAAAGATTTAAAGAATTTCATCAAGAAACTAGGTAACTGGCTCCATCCCTGCTAGCACTCCTACAGCCTTCTGTGGAGAGCCAGCTCAGGAAGCACATGCTGCCTCACTGCCATTTTCTGGGCCAGGGCACACAGTTTAATTATTTTTTTTAACAGAAAAAGTTTCCCAACAAGCACAAAATTTTTGTCTCTTGGGCTTCTACCATGGGCTATAGTTTCATTTCTTATGATTGAAATAGTACATCCACTATGAACCAGGAAGTTTTGTAACATAAGGGTTAAAGTGGTAAGCATATAAAATAGGGGAAATAATCTAAAAACACTGCCTTCTTGTAACTTGTGTCATCCTAACGATTTGGAAAATGGAACCAAATAAGAATAAATAAGATACACAGTACACTAGTAGTGATGTGTCCAAGAGAAAAACAAATTAAGCCATGAAGAGATTAGACATTTTGAAGGTCATTTACTAGCCATCACAGACATGCAAATTAAAACTACATTAAGAGGACCTCTCACTCCAGACAGAACAGAAGTCATTATAAAAATGAATAACAACAAGTTCTGGCAAGGATGTCAACAAAAAACTCTCATGTAAGACTGAAAACTAGAAAAACCATTGTAGAAATCAACATAAAAGTTCAAAAAATAAAACTAGGTCTCTCCTATGATCCTTCATGACCATTCTTGGGTACTTACCCAAAGGACTTCAAGTCAATAGGCCAAAGAGATACTTGTACAATGTTACTGCAGCACTACTCACAGTAGCTAAGCTATGGAAGCAAACTGAGTGTCCATCAACACAGGAATGGATGAAGGTGATGTATGTGATATAAAGGACACAGTGGAATTTTTTTCCACCAGGAAGAATGAAGTTACATTATTTGAAAGAAAACGGATGCAACTGGAGATAATCGTTAAGTGATAAAGTCATTCTCAAAAAGGCAAATCTCATGTTTTCCCTTACTCACAAGTAGGGTTTTATATAGATATATAAAAGTTCATCTGATATGATAGTAGATGTGGTGGTTTGAATAAGAATGACTCACATAGGCTCATATATTTGAATGCCCAGTCAGCAGGGAGCAGAACTGTTTGAAAGGATTAGAAATACTAGGACGGGTCACCCTGTTGGAGTAGGTGTGGCCTTGTTGGAGGAAGTGTGCCACTGAAGGTGGGCTTTGAGGTTTCAAAGCCCATGCCAGCCCCAGTCTCTCTCTGCCTGCTGCCTAAGGATCAGAATGTAAAGCTCTCAGCTTCTTCTCCAGTACCATGCATGCCTGTATGTTGCCATACTCTCTGCCATGATGATAGCCTCCGAAACTGTAAGCAACCCGATTAAATGCTTTCCTTTATGAAAGTAATTCTGGTCATGGGGTCTCTTCACAGCAATGGAGCAGTGACTGAAACAGAAGGAGTGAAACTGTTTAGAAAAACAACAAGGAGTGAGGGGTGTGGGTGGAATATGCTGGCAGCATATCAGAGACTTGAACAAAGATATAACTCAGTACCATATAGAGCTACCATTAAATTTTATTATTTTAAAAACAGACAAGTTTTAAGGTTGAAAGGGACATAAAACTTTCACATGGATATATCTGAACTATTTTCACATAGATACATACTCTTTGAGGCATCTTTAGTGGAAAAAACTCAAGGTTTATTCTAATTTTCATAATCAAAATGATTTTGAGGTGCTTTACTACCTTGGTCATTCTAGCACATGCTCAAGCTTATGCTGACGTAACACAATGAGAATTCAAGTTCACATCCTAAGAACTGTCCACTAAGGGTTATTTAGAAGAACTCTGGAAGGCTAAAATTGTGAAAGTCTCTCTGACATGTCCATTCTAAAATACTCATACAGTATTTCTACATATACACTATTAAATATATTATTTTTTCAACAGTAGCTAAACAACTAGCATTTTGTACTCAATTAACTTGCTCTCTAGACTTCTGTATAACTGTATGTTCCTCATCTGCTGAGATCTTTGGGACTCATGATTCTACATTGTAAAGTATTTTCTACCCTTATATTTATATCTGTTTTCAGATTTTCGGGTGCTGTTTTAATGATAATATTGATAAGCATTCTTTGTTAGGATTCAGACACACTGTTAGTGTAATAGTGCTCTAAAATAATGTAAGATGTGGGCTGGGCAGCAGGTAAGGGGTAGAGCACTTAGCTATGGTTCAGTCCTCCTTGTGAAGGTAGAGAAAAGGACAAGTTAGCTTGATAAGAATCACCTTTAAGAAACCCATGAAGACTTACAGAAATCAGGTGTGTGTGTGTGCGCCTGTGTGTAAGATATGTCTGAGTACATGCTTGTGTGTGCATACACATGAATGGATGTGTGTGTATGCCTGAGGAGCTCTGAAGTTTATATCCTGTATTTTCCTCAGCTGCTCTTAACCTTGTTAGATACAAGTTCTCTCACTGAGCCCCAAAATCAACAATTACATAAACTCTGTTGTCAGTGAGCTCTAGCATTTACATGTCTCTACATCAACACCCCCTGCCATGAAAGAGATAGATATGTGTCATAAAACATGCCTTTTTGTGGGTGCTAGGGATAAGGATTCATGTGGAAGGTTGTTTCCTGTCTGATTCAGTCATCTTCCCAGCCCCAGATCTTCATTTTAAAACATTTATGAATGGCTCTTTTATAATGTTCTGATACTTCATTTAGGTTTGATTTAAACAACTTCTTCCTGTTTTATTTTTAAATGTCAGAATAGCAACATACCAAATTTATAAATTCTTTCAATATTCTGAAACTCAGCATGTTTTAATAAGAACAATAGATTCAAGATGCTTATATATTGTTATTTTATTAACATGGATATTTCTATTTGTAATCTCCCCCTTCCTTCCGTAGGTCGAAAACTTAGCAAGAATTCAACATGCAATTCTAAAATGGGGAAAGTGGCATGATTATTATATTTAGTCATATATTTAGTGATAGATTCAATTAAAAATATCTCTTTGAGGTAGAGTGGCTTTAGAGATGGGGCAATGTTTTGTTCTTATTTTCCCATTTTCAAAAAAATTAATCAGTGTATGCATTGTTTCATGCATGCGAGATACACTCACTGATGAGAAAGTTCTGCAATCATTAGGCCCTGAAAGCCTACTCTATAGCCATATTCTAGCCAGGAAAAAGCAGATACTAAACACAATACATTTGAAAGGTTATGCAGTGCACTATAAGGTAACGAAAGCCATTGGAAAACAAACTAGCCACAGAGGAAGAGAAAGAAATCTGGAGTCCAAGATGTAAAATGAGGACAGGGTAATAATCTGGAACAGAATGACCTTAGGGAAGTCTTAGAGAAAAGGCAAAATACATGGATGGCTAAGAAATTCATGCCACACAGAAGGTAGGTTACAGCTGAGACAGGTGTCCCTGACCAAGAGGAAGAAATAACAATTCACTGTGGCCAGACAGATGAGAACCTTCCAAGTTTAGGAAACTTGACAAATGATGAAATGAATGTCAGGGTTGTAACAACAGAAGTGATGAGGATAGTCAAAGAGTGTTTTTAGAAGAAACCCATGATAATTTCCCAATTGATTGGAGGTTGGGAATGACTTACTCAAAGATGATTCCAAGGTTTTGTTCAGAATAAGTGAAAGAATTGTTGCTATTTAGGAAGGGATTCTGTGTGGGCAAGCTTGGGAGTACAATTTAGGAAATCAGACACAAAATATAATGTTAAGCTGACTTTTAACTTAATTAATCTTAAATTCAGGAGAGAAGTCTTCTACATTTATTTAAATTTGGGGGTGGCTGCAATGACATTAATAAAGTAGTTAAGGATTGTATTAACAAATGCTATGAAATCAGAAAAGAGTGTAAACTAAGAAAAAAGGAGATATCCAAGGATTTCAACTCCTAAAAACAAAGAAATGGGAGAAAAAAAGGGAGAAGAAAACAATAAATAGCACAGCCTTGAATGTCATCGATGGTGAGGTGGCTGTCAGTGATTGCCACATACAAAGCAAAGCAAGGCGAAGTGTAGACATCAACTCTATCAGAAGGTGTTGACAGATCAAATGAGGCAAGGATTGAAAGTTGCCCTTTGCATTTGTTGATTATGGTCATATAGAAAAAACAAGATATTCTAGAAAATGATGAGGTATAAAAATTTGGAAATATGGAATAAAAAATGCTTTGACACAAGAGTAGTGACGGGTATTACCAATCTTCTGATTTCCAGACATGGTTTAATTCCATCTCATTTAGGGTAATAGATGTGACTAATATGGTGTCTCTCTCCTGACTGTTAATGCAATGGACTGAGGAGCTAAGTGGAAACAGTCCTAGCTACTGCCTCCACAAACAGCAGTGGGATTCCCAAGGGAAAGTTACTCTGCCTTGAGAAATAGGATCCTTCTTTTTCTGTTGTTGGAATAAACAGAATGACCAATACCAATCTTGGGGAGGAAAACATTTCTTTCAGGTTACAGATAATAGTCCACCATTGAGGGAAGCCAAGGCTGGGACTCAAGGAAGGAACCTGGACCCAAAATCATGGAGGACTCCTGATTGCTGGCTTGTTTCCAGGCTCACATTCAGCTACCTTCCTTACATAACCTAGGCCCATCTGCCCAGCAACAGTACCATCCTCAGTGGAATGAGGTCTCTTATAACAATTACAAATCAATAAAATGGCTCACAGACATGCCCACAGGATTATGTGGTAGAGGCAATTTCTCAACTGAGGTCCCTACTCACACATCAGGCTGACAACAAAAATAAGCCATTACAATTCTCAAACTACTAAGCACAAGATCAAAATGATGAGAAACAAAATCTCCAGTGTGTTATTTGTTTAAAAGTTGATAGAGGACAACTTAAACCTATAAGATTTATTTTTGAAACTATGCATTGCTATAAATGAAATAAAAATAAATATTAATTAAGTATATTTTTATGTAGGATTCCCCTCTGAATGCTGTGAATATGTTTTATTATCATTGGTTAATAAAGAAGTTGCTTTAGCCTATGGCAGGGCAGAATAAAGCCAGGCAGGAAATAGAAACAGAGATATATAGAGAAAGTAGGTGGAGTCAAAGAGACGCCATGTAGCTGCTGAAGGAGACAGATGCTGGAACCTTACTGGTAGGCCACAGGCTCATAGTGATACATAAATTAATAAAAAATTGGTTAATTTAAGATGTAAGAGTTAGTTAATAAGATGTCTGAGCTAATGGGCCAAACATTGTTGTAATTAATATAGTTTCTGTGTGATTATTCAGCTCTGGGAGACAGGGAAATGAACGAGTAGTCTCAGGTTACAAATGGCACCCACTGTATGGTGCATGGATCCACATAAGACCTAAAAAAGTTTTAGAGAGAGAGAGAGAGCTTCTAGACCCACGAAAATAGGAGCCAAGTGCAGTTTCTTGGTAGCCACATTTTTTACATAGGCTCTGTTTGCTGGCAGTAAGCAGAAGCATGGCTCCTTTAAGAGAAGACTTCCTGTCTCAGCATTAGCAGCAAAAACTACATGGCTTCTTTAAGAAATGGTTTCTTGGTTCATACTGGTAGCACTAACTCTGGCTCTTTTGGGAGGTCCTGCACTTAAATAGGGTTTGTGAGCAGTATGCTACTAGTTGCTTAATGGCAACAGAGACCTGCTGTGTCCCTGGAGCTGGGCTGGTGAGCACGGCTCTCAGAGGTGGTGAATGTACCTCCACTATGTCGGACAAGGCAGAGAAAACAGGCAGGGCTTCAGAGTTGGTCCTAGCCATGCATGCTTAACATTTTTTTTTAAAAAGCACACCTGGTCAGAAAATGATTACAGATACACAATAAAAACAGATTCAGACTAAAAAAAAATCTTTGAGTGAATCACAGTGTTTTAAAAAATATGTAGAGAGGAAAAAGAATATAGACAAGAGTACAGACAGTTATAGATCAAGGAAACAAAGAGAATAAAATATTAAAAAGTAATAGAGTAAATAAAAAGCCATGCAAAGTCGGAAAATGCACATAGAATCTGGATTATGTATATTATTGCATTGTTTTTAAATTTTTGACTGTTAATGAGCTCACTCCACAGAGACATTTGATTCTGGGGGCTGCTAAGTTAAACCAACATAAAGGTATCTTGACTTCAAAATTTGGGTCTAAGGATATATTGCTTTGGAAAAGAGGTTCTGCTTTTGTTTCCACAGAAGACAAGAACCTGTGAATTCCTTCAAGGTTAATGAGGTTTTATGAAACAAGACCCCCTGAAAGGTCTCTGTGAACCCTAAAAATACTTGACCCATCAGCAGGAAGCAATTTGGAGAAAACAACACCCAACTTCCCAAAATGATTGTTTTTAAATGTTCATTTTCATTTAAAAGGGATATGATTTAGAAATGAATAATTTACAGTGGTATGAACTTTGGTCTATTGATACAAATTTAAGGTCAATTTGTTACACTGTGTATATGTATTTCTGCTCATTTAAGGTATTATGTTTATGCAGCTCATTTAAAAATGTAATGTATAATTAAGAANGATATATTTCAGATGGATAGGTATTCTTCAAACATTTCAAAGACCTACAGAATAGGGCATTTAAAATATTTCAGTAACAGTCTTTTCTCGACAATGAGGTATGTCTGCTTCTTGCAGAAACATTTACTTCAGAGAGGCTGATGGGCATTGAAGAAACTTGTTACAGAATTTGCCGTCAATGTGACAAGGCTAGTCATTTGGACAGGAAACTGCTCTTGCCTGAATTGCTTGATGGTATGCTGTATGAACTGAACACACAGGACCCATAGATTCAGGACTTGCTTACAGTTCAGAAGCTGAGCCAGGGACCATGGTAGCAGACAGGCAGCAAGCAACATGGTGCTGGAGCAGTAGCTACAAGATTACATGTAGAGACTACAACCACAAGGTGGGGGGTATGAGAAGGCTAACTGAGAATGTATCAGGCTTTTGAAACCTCAAATGTACACTCTCACTGACACACTGCCTTCAACAAGGCCACACTGTCACCTTATCCTTCCTGCTGTCTCCTCATTGATCTTTTTATACTCCCCAAATAGTCTCCTTTCTGTCTTCTGTATTCCATATAGTCTTGCTTTTACTTTCATCTGGCACACACAACATATATATGAATATATATATAATTTATAAATAAATATATGACACATGAAATAAAACATTTTGTCTTTCCCCCATTACCCTCTCCTTTACTCTTCTCCCTGTCTATAAACCTCTTCATTGCCCCTCATATTCCCTATTATACTTTCATGTCAGAGGGATTTTTACATTTCAATCCTTATTCCACATGTTAGGAAACAGTCCTTGGCTTTCTGAGTCTGGTGATGAGCATCTCCTTTTCTTCTCTCATTATTGCTGAATGAACACAGTGGTGATTAGTTCATACTGTCAACTTGATACAACCTGGAGTCACTTGGGAAGAGGGAACCTCAACTGAAAAACTACCTCCATCAGACTGGCCTGCGTTTTTGTCTGTGAGATATTTTCTTGATTATGGAGGGGGAAGGGCCCAAGCCATTAAGGACAGTCACATCCCTAGGCAGGTGGACCCTAGACAGCTATAAGACAGCTAGCTAAGCATGAGCCAGTGAGCAAGCTGAGGCAACACTGCTATTCGGTCTCTGCTTCAGTTCTTGAAGTTCTTGCTGTGATATCCTTCAACGCTGGGCTGTGACCAGAAGGATCAACCATATAACCCCTTTTTTTCCTTAAGCTGCTTTTTGTCAGACTGTTTTATCATGCAAAATCAACAAGAATAAACATAATCTTATAAACTATGAGAAATAAATAACAGGTGATGATTATATAACATTATTGTATACTACATACATATGACTAAGTTCTATTTTTCTTAGTATCCAAATAATCTTCTTACATTATATGTCTTAGGGTTTCTACTGCTGAGATAAAATACAATGACCAAAAGCAACTTTGAAAAAAGGGATCTACATCATCTTACTGCTCTCAGGTCACATTTCTTTGTTGAGAGAAGTTAGGAAAGGAACCTGAGGCAGGAGCTGAAGCAGAGGCTATGGAGGAGTACTCCCCACAGTTTGCTCAACCTGCTTTCTTACATATCCTGGAACCATGTGCCCAAGTGTGGCACTGCCCTCAGTAAGTTGGCTACATCAATCTTTAATCAACATAATGCCTTATTAATCAACATAATACCCTACAAAACTGACATGCCTACCAGCAATCTGACAGAAGCATTTCTTCAACCGAGGTTCTTCCTGATAACTCTACCTTGTGTCAAGTTGACAAAAAACTAAGTACCACACTACAGAAAACAAGAAGAAATGGACTCTTTTGAACAACTGTGACATTCCACTGCATAATTTCTAACGTGTGAGAAGTCTTTGAAACTAAATTTAGATTTCTGAGACTGTCCTGCCAAGCAGGAAGTGTAACAACATCACTGGGCCAAAATGAGTTACATTGCTGAACAACTTAGATGATATTCTTTTTTCTTTTTCTTTTTGTTTTATTGATTTTTATTGATCTCTACATATTTCTGTGCTCCCCTCCCTGCTTCTTCCCTCCCCCCTAAACCCTCTCCCAAGGTCCCCATGTTCCCAATTTACTCAGGAGATCTTGTCTT